>NW_019167960.1:1438114-1502760 GCF_002303985.1 Durio zibethinus | reverse complement strand
CTGAGCTCCTCGAACTCTTTTTGGAGAATATTCAAGGCATCTCTAGCCTCTTCGCTCATGTTGTGGAGAGTATCGGACAACTCTCGCTGGGTTGTCTCGATCTCCCTCACTTGATCTTTAGTCGCCATATGAGTTTTCATTGCGGCCACCGCGACCTCAAGTTCCTCAATTCTCTGTTGATGATTGGGTCCACTACTTGTGGCCATCTCATCTATTTTTCTAGCACTTCTCAATCGTACTCTGATACCACGTGTCACAGCTTTCTCTCAACAAGCAATAGACCGTGCGGCACTCGAATGGACGCTCCCACCCAAGTCAGCCTTCACTAGTTCAATATCTGAACAAATAACCATAAGCCATGGTTAGTCCCAAGCATTCACAATAAGACACAATATATCGAGATCAATCTCAAGCACACACAAGCAAGCACATTCACATCGAGAAAAAAAAAAACACATCAAGGCAACATCGGGACATTCAATCGGGGTGAATTTCATTATAATTGACAATTATATATCGGGACTTCCCACCATCACCAAGGCTAGGGGGCAGCCCTTGGTGGATGGTCTAGGCCCGCATAGCAACCGGTGAGACAACCCAACAGTATGCTGCCTGCTCACCCCTCCTAAAGAGCCTTAGAGATTTTAGAGCTATGCTACCACTAACCATTATAATGTTTGAAATGGGACACTTTTCCTAGCACAAGAGATCTACCCGGCCATGGCCCTATACATGGGTGGCTCATGACAACCTAAGCCCCGATCATGGCCCTATACAAGGTTGGCTCATGACAATGTGCTTGTGAATGGCAAACCATGGGCTTCTGGAGTGCAAGAGACATTCACCGGTTCATATGTCTTCGTGTGTGCTCATGGTAATCGTGACAAGAGATGTGGTGTTTGTGGACCGGTTCTAATTCAAAAGCTGAACGAGGAGATTGAGCTGCGAGGACTGAAGGATGAGGTGTTTGTAAGTGCTTGCTCTCACATTGGAGGGCACAAGTATGCTGGAAACTTGATTATCTTCAGCCCAGATTCTTAGGGAAAGATTATGGGCCATTGGTAATATCTGCATCACTATATCATTATGCTTCTATGCATTGGATGGATTTTGATATTACTGTTTTTTTTGCCTCAAATGGTTGCAGGTACGGCTAAGTTACTCCTGATGATGTGCCTGAATTGCTGGACCAGCACATTGCCAAGGGAGAAATAATAGAACGCCTTTGGAGGTTTGTGTTTTTTATCTATGCTGAACTTAAGTTGGTCGAATGTGTAGTATTCCCGTTTGTTCCATTTCCGAGCACATTCATCCATGGAGATAGACTTACCACCTCAACTTTGTCACTACATACTTAAAATGCTTAATTTTTGAAGTTATTCATTGAAAGAGTTCACAGGTTACTGTTAGTGCTGCTGCATGTCTTTCCTAGCATTGATTGTCTTAACTTGCTCACAAGGCAGCCAACGGTGTTTTCTACATGTAACTAATTGGCTCTTAGCTTTATTTTGCACTAAAACATAGCTTCAGAACTCTGATCCCGAAGGCATTGCTTGACTTCATTTCCCTATAATACTCTTATGAAATGTTTCTTTTCTGACTTTATGCTATTTATTTTTGCTAAGATTTTAGTAAAATCATTCATGGTATTACTATGGCGTTACTCATCACTTATGCCATATGAAGCTTCCAATTGTTCCTTTTTGTGTTAATTTTTTCTTTTTTAGTTGGGTTCACTTGTATTCTTTTCAACTGTATGTGAGATAAAAGCATGTAATCCATACATCTACAGGGGTCAAATGGGGGCTACTATAGAAGGAGACGATACAACAGATGAACAGCAGCTTCCAAATGGAACGGAAGCGAAAAAAAATGAGAAGCATGAAGAATCTACTGCTCAGAAGACCAATGAAAATGTGGGTGGTTGTTGTCAAGGTGTCAACGGTTTTACCTGTTGCATGACTGCTAGCTCGGAAGTAAATGAAAGATCGAAAAGCGAAGCAATGCATGGAAGGACTGGGATGGGCAGATTGACAAGCTGGGTAGAATCATGGGAGCAACGTGAGGTTCTTACAGCAGCAGCTGTGGTTGGAGCTATTACAACCGTTGCCGTGGCTTATAGCTATTATAGAAGGTCTGGCTGAACTAAGCCTTGTAATCCAATGCCTTATTGTTTGCTTGTGGGTTGTATAACCCTGTTTTTTGGTCGAAGAGGTTTAGTTGATAAAATAATCCTCCAAACCAAAACCTTATTTAGGAGATTGATACAAATAGTTTATTTTTACCATATCGGGATTAGAAATACCAAAATTTAGCAGATAAAAGGATGAAATATTACCCCATTGATATCCTTCGGTTGATATATGCTCAAATTAAGGTGTTGTTTATGTGACTTTTGAATGCTTCATCCTTATATGGAAGTACCTAAAAATGATCTATTTTGAGAAAAAAAAAGTTTTATCTATTTACTCCGTAATTGAAACTAAGAGTTCAACATTTTAATTTTATTAATAAATGTCTAATGGCTTACTTATTTTTTCTTTGCTTCATTCTTATTTTATTTATAAAAACAAAATATATAACACAAAACTAAGGGGGTGTTAAATGCATTTTATTTTTTCTCTTCACATTTTACTTTTTTTATTTAAATTTTTTGTAAATAAAATTACTTAATTAATTTTTTCATAATTTTTTGGAGTTTTATAATTTTCAAAAAATGATTCTTCGAAAAATTGTATAATTTTTTTGAAATGAATTTTTGAAAAGTTGTATAATTTTTTGAAAATAAATTTTTAAAATTTATAAATTTTTTAAAAATAAAATTTGAAAAAGTCATATAACTTTAAAAAATTCATTTTTCAAAAAGTGAAATAGTAAAAATTTTAGTTAAAATATTTTTAAAATTTTTACTGTCCCACTTTCTAGAAATAGATTTTTGTAAACATGTGTAAAGAAAAAAATTAATTAACTAATTTCATTGCTAAAAAATTTTGAATAAAAAAATCGGAGAGTGAAAAATAGGGATGGAAGCTCAACCCGCTCTAATGGGTTTCGATCCAATCTGATCTCCTAGATTAATTTTTTTTTTTTAAATCAAATTTCGGGTTAAGTCGAGTGGAATAATAATTTAAAAAAATCGAGATCAAATTTTAGACAAATTTGACCTGATTTAATTTGATATATATATAATATTTTTTAATTAATTATTTAATTTTATATTTACATATTTATATTTATATTAAAAATAATATTTTATTATTTTAAATAAGATCGAACCAAATACAATTTATATAATATCATGTCAGATCGAATTCAAATAAAAAAAATTTTCAAATCTAATCGAGTTTGGATATTATAAATATAAAATCAAATCAGATTCAAAATAAACAAAACCCGTTTCAATCCGACCCGACCCGTTGCCGATTCTCGGTGAAAAAAAGTTTCTGAATAAGCAATGGTGTTTTCCTTTCTCATGTATCCAAAAGCGTAGTAGGGTCCAATTTTTGCACCCTTACTTGCATTAGACATCGATCCTAACTCTACCTGTTGAATTTCCACCTATTCCTAGACCAGGCCGTGCTGTACAGGCATTTCGTGCCTACAAGCATTTGCAAGTTCCAAAAATGGCTTCAAATTGGAGGGGAGAAAAAAGTTGAGTGATGCAGAAAAGATCCTTGATGATTTTGTTTACAATTGCATTTCATCAAGGAGAGAGATTCAAGAGAAACAAGGCTCAAGTGCAGGAAGAAGAATTCGACTCATTGACATCTTTTCAGGTTTTTCTGGATTATTGCAACAAATCCATCTGTGAAACCAAGATTGTTGAAGATATCAAAAGAAATTCTTCAATCTGCAAAGACAGCAACATGATATTCTTAAGCGAGGAAGAGCTTAACAGATTCATATACTAGCATGCAGTCTTCTTGAAACATTAAGGCTACATCCACCAACAACTGCCACCACAAAACAGTAAGGGTGAGAGAAAAAACTGAAAACCGAAAACCGATATAAAACCATTCAATTCAAATCGATTTTTTTTATTAGATTCAAATTAAATTTAAATATTATATATATATATATATTAGGATTGAATTAAATTTCAGATCGATAAATATAAAATTAAAAAAATTGAATGGAACCGATTTATATATTTTTATTAATTTTCATATATGCATTAAATTTTTATAAGATAAAAATATTAATTTTATATTAACGTCTATTTAAATTTATTAAAATTTTATATTAAAATAATATATAAAAATAAAAAAATTTAAATTTAAAAATCAATAACTCAAATCAAATTTGTAAATTTTGATTCGATTCGAATTGAATTATATAAAAAGTTGGTTCAAATTTAAATTAAATTTTAAAAATTTATAATATTATGTAATATCTATAAAAAAAATCAAATCAAATTCGATCCGATCTATATCGTTATTATCCCAATAAAAAAGCAATTCAACCTCACATCCTTCCAAGTGGTCATTGTAAATTGATTTGCTCTTCAATTATATTTGTTATTTGTTCATACTAATGAAAAAAATGTTTTACAGAAATACAATAGCATCCTGAGACAAGATTACTGTAACAAAATACTAAAATTGATAGCTAGATTAGAAATTCTACACATAGAATCAGAGCAGATACAGAAACTCTACACAGCACAATTCACATGAAAAATGGGTTGAAGGCCAGAATCAAGAAAAGATATGTTTAATACATTGGAGATTAGGCAGATCTTGACGTCATTGTCTGGTTGTTGCGATATCGTTTTCAAGTAGCTACGTGTTACATCTTTGATTTTATGTTATGCTATAATTGTGGTTTAAATGTGAATGAAAATGATGGCCATCTTGAGAATATAGTTGTACTATATTTAAACCCGTTGAGAACTGCAGCCACCATATATTTTAGGGATCTTGTTGATTTTGTGGCATTTTATTTTAGTCTACTTATTGACTACTTCTAACCCTAGAGTTGGCATCGGTCAGGTTCGGAGGTTGTTTGCTCCGAACCCGATCTGATTTTATATGTTATCAAAATCGAATTTGATTCAATTTAATTTTTTTTTTGTTTTTTCATATTGAATCCGAACTCGATATTATATAAACAGTATTCGATCCGACCCGAAATTAATAAAATATTATTTTTAAAAATATAAAATATTATTTTTTAAATATAAATATTTAAAAATATCATTATATAAATATATATATAAATTAATAATTAATTAAAAATAATTTTTTATATAATATCGGGTCGAGTTGAGTCGAGTTTGCATAAAACCAGAATCGACTTCGATTGTTTCATAATCTTATCCGACCTGAAACCTGAATTTTAAAAAAAAAAATTGACCTCGTAAGGTCGGATCAGATCAAAACCCATCGAGAATGGATTAAATTGCCGACCCTAGGTAACCTACTTCAACATGTACTAACTCTATACTTTTAGAATTTAAAAATTTCAATAAGAAACATCTTTCATATTATAAGTTATATATATACATATATATATATATAATTGTTATTTGAGAATCTAAAAAAAAAAATTGTAAGTATTAAGATTTGAATTATAAATTAATTGGATATCACTTTTTGACCTCATGAATCAGATATTTGGTTAAGTTTCAAGTTCATCATAAGTTCAATTTCTTTTTTTTTTTTAATTTTCAATCATTTTTGGAATTTTATTAATTTTTTATACCTTGTAAATGACTATCTAAGCTTTGGCTCATGGCTCATATTTTACACAACAAATTATATAAAAAATAAATAAATCTACACCTGTATCTTATTTTTCTTTATGTATCAAGTATATGGTATATCAAGTACCAAATAATTGAAAATTTGGACAAAAAAAAAGCTTTCTTGAAAGAAAAAGGAAATTGCTTATGACAATGAGGTGAACATTTATTTAATTTTTAAAAAATTGTTTCAGTGATTTCAGGAATTATAATAAATATTTAATGCTTAAAAAGCCTAAATTTTTTAAGCCAAACAAAAAAGATTATAGATGGATTTGGATGAGGGTATGATCTGTTCAAGTCAGGCCAAGTCAGGTCTAGAGGCAAGAAATGATTGTGAGGGCTTTATAAAAAAAGCAGCTTGGAAAAGCCTGGAAGATCATAACCAAAAAAAAAAAAAAATGCTGTTTGCCAAAAACTCCAAAAATGGCAGTTGACATGCTTATAGCAATTCTCTTCATCTTCTTTTTTCTGTGTCTTGGCCATCGGCTTAAAAACAGAAACTCTTTGGTCACAAATTGGCCTATTGTTGGTATGTTGCCAGCACTTGTTTCCAATTCAGATCGAATCTTTGACTTTTTAACTGATATGGCTACATCCCACGGCGGAACTTTCAAGTTCAAAGGACCCTGGTTTCCTAGCTTGGACTTTGTTGTCACTAGCCATCCACTGAATGTAAACCACATTTTGTGCAGAAACCATGGTAACTATGAGAAGGGTCCAGAGTTCAGGGAAATTTTTGAGCCCTTTGGAGAAGGAATAGTCACTTCGGATTCACATGTATGGAAAAGCCAAAGGAAAGTTTTGCAGTCACTCACGAAGAATAACAAGAAGTATGCGATGTATTTGGATCGAATTTTCTGGAAAAAGCTGGAGAAAAGTCTGATCCCTGTCCTTGAACATGTGATGAAACTTGGAGTTGAAGTAGACCTTGAAAATTTGCTTCAGCGGTTCGACTATGACCACATATGCTTGTTAGCATTAGGCATCGACCCCAACACTCTATCTGTTGAATTTCCAAATGTTCCAAGCAAAGTGGCCTTTGATGAAGTAGAGGAGGTTTTGCTTTACAGGAATCTAGTGCCTAAAATGGTTTGGAAAATCCAGAGATGGCTTCAAATTGGAGAGGAGAAAAAGTTAAGTAAAGGGTTAAAAATCGTGGATGATTTTGTGTATGGTTGCATTTCATCAAGACGAGAAAAGTTAAGAAGCGAAACAACAATGGAAGACGATGATCAATTCGATTTGTTGACAGCTTTTATGGTCGAAGAAGAAGGATCAGAAATGAGTGCTTTTGGAAAATCTGACAAGTTCCTAAGAGACACTGCTTACAGTTTCGTAACAGCAGGGAAGGACACCATAAATATTGGCCTGACTTGGTTTTTCTGGCTTATTGCAACACATCCATCTGTTGGAAACAAAATTTTGGAAGAGATCAAAGCCAATTCTCCAACAAGCAATGATGGGAACTTAGTCTCTTTTAGTGTGGAAGAGCTGAACAAATTTGTTTACTTACATGCTACCTTGTGTGAAACATTGAGATTATATCCACCAGTACCTGTCAATAACAAATCTTCAATCGAATCAGATGTTCTTCCAAGTGGCGATCGTGTCGGTCGAAACACAAGGATCCTTCTTTCTGTCTATTCAATGGGAAGGAGTGAAGAAATATGGGGAGAAGACTACTTGGAATTCAAACCAGAAAGGTGGATTTCGGAGCTCGGAAATATTGTTCAAAAACCATCTTACGTGTTCGTACCATTTGGGGCAGGACCAAGAGTTTGTTTAGGCAAGGACATGAGTTTCAAACAGATGAAGACAGTGGTAATTAACGTACTTCGGAATTATCAAGTTGAATTGGTGGAAAACCAAACTGTTGCACTAAGCAGCAAGGCCATTGCACTTCACACCGAACATGGTTTGAAGGTGAGAATCAAGAAGAGATGCGTTTAACTAATAGGAACTGAGTGAAAGATATGCTAAATAATGTTTCATTGGAAGCCCTAGTTTGAATGTTTCAGAAAATAAGTTGTAGCATATAAATGTATTAATAAGGCTGTTTTTAGCTAAAATAATAATGAGAATAATTGGATTTCTTATGGAGGAGCTATTGTTGAAAGAAATGAGTTCTGAAATTCGATGATGCAATAGCATTTAGTAGAACTGAAACCTTGAATTGAATTACATCTTTAAGTGCAAAATTGAAGTTCTGCCGAAATACTCTGTGGAATACTAACCCTAAGCAGCTGCATTTGCGTTATCATCATTCTTATTAAGCAGCTGGTCAGGTCAGCCACAATGAAGCAGACCTGAACCTTATTCCTTGAACCTAGCTAGAATCTAGAAGAGAGAAAGCAGAGACATCCCAAATTTATCTTTGGCATCCTTGTCAAGGGCATCATCTCCCAGATACATGTGGATATAGGCCCTGCAGAGAAGTTCACTCTCAACCTTGCTCACTACCTCACCCATCACTGCAACCTTTGGAAACAAACAACTTTTTGTTACATTTCTGTATCTAACTATACATTTAAGCTATCAGAATACAGTAATTCATCTTTGAACACTCACCTGTTGTTTGAAGAACATATCCTGGAAGCCGAGAAATTTCAATGAGAGAACCTGGTGTTAGCTTGATGTCGTCTGATGCTTGTCCCATGACCCTATCATCAACAGAAACAAGTAATTTGAAGCGAGTTCGACTCAAAACTGAGTAGAAATATCAGTAAGAAGTGTATAATGGTTACTACTTGTTTGCTAGCTCGTCATTCTTCTTCCCACCAGTTAGTTTTCTTATGGATGCTCCAAGACCTTCATCAAAGTTCTTTCTCACCATGCTCATGGTGAGGCCAGAAAATAAGATAACTAATCTCACCATCATCTCCACATCACTGTCAATAACGACCTGATAGAGCTCCTTGGTTGGTTTTTCCGGGGCTTTGCCGACTTTTGACTTAACAGATCTTTCAGTTTCTCATTGTCTGTGTACACCCCTGTAAAAATTGAAGAATGATATGGCTTACTGTGCTGCATTCAAGTTCTCTTATGTGTAACGGGCAAAATCAGTTATGAAAAGTTCTTGATTTCACCATGGTGACTCTAATTGGATAAATATGCTCAATGTAGAAGTTTGGACAAATTTCCATCTGAATTCTAGGTGCTGAGAAGGAAATTTACTTCAGTTAATTGACTGTTTGATTCACATTCAGTTAGATTATTGATCACGTTGTAGAATAGCCAACAAGTTCTTCTTTGCTGTCTTGTCTTGATAGGTACTATGTTAGTAGTGACATCAAACTGCTATATAAGGCTAACAGCTGTTAGTTTCAGTTGCATAAAATATAAAACTTAGATGAATTAAATACTTGGGATTTTGCAGAAGTTTACCAAAGCCATAAATCTTGATGCCCATGCCAAGCATAGACTTCTTCCTGAGATCAACAGCGTTCAACTGCTTCCCATCATCCAATTTAACTGGAAAAGAAACCCCAGTCTTCGGTTCAACTTCAACAGCCACCTCGTCTTTCTTTGCCTATTCCTTTGGCACCTCAACTCCAGCTGTTTCGTTCTCATGAACTTTCCCATTGGTTTTGTCTTCAGCAGCCTTCATCCCATTTTCAGAGTCAACTTTCTCTGTTGGCATCTCATCCTTGGCAATGACATTCTCAGCAGTGCTTGCCATTAAACTGTAACAACTTAACACAAAAGAAAAACAGTAAGAAGGTTATGTTGGTTGGAAATTTAAAGAGAACCAATGGCTTTATATAGATAGAAGAAGTAAATGAAAGATAAGAAAATTTAATTGGCAATTTTTAGGCATTTCGATCTTACAGACCTACCTTGGTTTCAGCATCAGATAAGGGGAAGTTAATTGTGCAATTCAGTTATTGATTGACCCTCAAAGAAGCTACATGAACCAGGCTAACATTCACTCTTTTTCATTTCTTCATTTGGAAAGGAATCACGCATATCAATGGAGGCACAGACTCTTCTGCAATGTTGACTCATCTGAAAATTATTAAGTGCTTCTGATGTTTCCATTCATTGTCAACTTTGAACTGCTCAATCTTTTTACTTATGAAGTTAAACAAATGGCAACTTTACAACTTCATAGAATCTGAAAATCTACCAAGCTCTTTGAGTTTACAAGGCATAGAGGACAAAATTCAAAATTGTACGAGTCCCAACATGGTCATATGATGGATTCCATTTTCATCCCAGAGGATAGTTTCTTCCTTTAACAATAAAATCTTTTGACAAAAGAATTTTTTATGTGATTATAAAAAAAAAAAAGAAGAAATGTTCTCATATTATTAATTGTCAAATAAAAGTTACCAATTTGAAAGGAAATTATTTTTCATTGTGTAACCTAAAATTGCATATACCAACAAAAATAGTTACTTAGTTCATTTAAGATTTATCCATGGTTGTGTAGTTGATGATGTGAAAGTATTTGATGTAAATATCTTTGGGGAATTTACATAAGTTTTGAGCCAACATAAAAGTTAAAGATTTGTTAGGTAAAACCCCATGCCAATGCTACTAATTTGGTAAAAAATACGAAAAAAATTCATAAATTACTATTAACAAGCATTATCATAATTATTTTAATTTATCTCATTTTAATTACATTTTAGACCACTTAAAACATACAAAAATTTTATTTTTTTTGCTTTTTCATTATTAACATAATAATCAATAATCATGTAATTTATTGATGAAATATTAAATTTTTAATTTGAGTGATAAATTAAAATTTTAAGTACTATCATATTCATTTTAATTTTATCTACTTTATTCACAAATTAGGTCACCTAAAGAGTTTTTTTTTTCCTCCTAATTATTACTCAAAACTAAAATAATAACTGACGGTCATGTGATATATTGATGGAATTTTAAAATTTTAATTTAAATGGTAAAATTAAAATTTTTACTGCTTTTTAAGTGTAAAAAAAATGCTAAAATAGTAAATTTAAACCTACTCCTTTGACTTGTACATAATCTTTGATGGTTTTTTGCTCGTGAAATTTGGGCTTTTACAACTGACCAAAACATAACCAACTTATTCTTCTTCAAAACAAAAACTCATATGTCCAACAATGGCTGAAAACCGGCCAATGCTTCTGCAAAAACCGGTTTGTCTGAAATTGGTTCACGCAATGGCTCAATTCTTCCGCGAACTCCTTTATTAACTACTATAAAACAGAGCAAAGGGTTGATGAAGCTGTCGAAACCAGACATAAAACAAAACATGCCAATCAGGAGAACATTCAGTAAAACATAAGAGGAAAAGGGCAAAGACACAACAAACCTCAAAAAAACCGAAGTAAAACATAAGAAAGAAACCCATCAACAACAAAACCATGCATGATAGAACAGGAAACAAAGGGAATTTAAAAAAAAAGTCATAAATTAAATATTTATAGAAGAACAAAAAATGGGTTAATTCATACATAAAATTATAAGTGCTAGGAACATTTTAAAATAAAAAAGATATAGCGATTCACAATAAAATCAAAATTATCTGGATCATTTAATTCGAATTGATGCAAATAAGGAACAAGTTTGACGAAACATGTGAGAAGCAAGTGGAAGGTGCAAGAAGCTATCTTTCCTGCCCTACTTATCTTTTAATATCCAAAAGCTGCTAACATTTCCATCACATGAATACTCAATTGTCAATCTACAAGTGGTTTCTTTCTATATTATTGGCTTTTGCTCAAACCTTTTCAATTTATCAACAATCGTGTCGTCTTATGATAAAAAAATATAACGATAAAGGATAACCATATTGATAACCATTTTTAGTGAAAAATTTTTTTGGTTTTGTCCTATATATCTCTTTCCATATTGATCTAAGCATTTGTAATAGAATTTAAGTAACAAGTTGTAAATGCAGGCATAATTTCGCCCTGTCTAATCAAAACTTATACATAACTAGATGCATTAATGTCTAAATTTTGAAGTCAAAACTGAAAGGTCAAAAATTCACCGACTTTACACTGCCGTTTCACAAGTTTCATCGCCAAAAGTCCAAAATGTCACCAGCAAAATAAGTGTTGGTGACTTTTCTTTATCAAAAGGTAATTTTAAATATAAGGATATGACAATAAAAAAATAATAATAATTTTGATAAAAATAAAAAATATATATTGTGTTTAAAGTATAGATAAAAATTTAATACAATAATTTTTATTTTATAAATATTTAATTATAATTTGAATATAATATAAATTATTAAATTATTAAAATATTATTATTATTATTATTATTATTTAGGAGAAGGCAATTAGCAAAGGACAAAAAGGCTTAAAATTCCATTATTATTAACCTTAAAAAAAAAAGAAAGTCCATTATTGTTGGTTTTTGTGTTTTGCTACAAATCCAAAATTGATTCGGACCCACTTTTACATTATGGATTCCATCAAATTTTTTTCAGCCCACCGACATGGTGTTTTTTTAAGCCCTTTGTGTGGAAAACAAAATTAGTTTGACCTAGTCAAAAATCTGGTTATAATTTCTAACTTTTTTTTTGGGTTTTCAAAAAAAAAAAAAAAGGTGACAAGGTTACACTATTATAATTATTTGCCCCAAAAAGCCTTGCATGATAATTAATTTTTTTTATAAAAAATAATGCATAAATAACAAATTTATGTAAAATTTTAAAAAATAACTTGTTAAATATTCATAGAAATTAAATACGAAAAATTAAAAATAAAGGTGTATTTGATAATTTATTTTTATTATCAAAATAAAATTTTGAAAAATTGTTAGAAGCGAAAATGATTTATATTTTATGTATTATTAGTATATAAATATTATATATTATCAATATATTATATATTGTTACCTAATTAATTGATAAATTTAACGAGTTATGAATTCTTAGAGATAAATATTAAAAATTATTTAATTAAATAAAAATAATTATTAATTTTTTGTCAACTTTCTCATCCAAATAAAAAAAATTTTCTTAATACTTTCCTTCAAATTAAACACACATTAAGGACTAATTTTAAACTACATCTTTAACTTTTTTTCTTAGCATTTTTTGTTGTTTTATTTACTTTAGATATTATATGATTTTTTAAATATTTTTTATTTTAATTTTATATATTAATAATATATCAAATATAAATTCGATGAAAAAAATAAAATTACAATATTTTGAAATGATTTTTTTTTTTTTTTTTGCCATTGTTATCACATGAACATTGTTCATCTATTTCAGTGTTTTTAATTTCATATTCAACAAAACACCAATTTTCCATTAAGACTAGTTTTTAGCTTATAGTGAAACAGGATCATTGAGATTTGATTTGAGCTAATTGGATGGGTAGTTGTACTTTTCAATCTTGCAATCAAAGTCATATCTTCCAATGTGTTCTCTTTTATGTAAGCTAGATTAGGTGAAATATTAAAGTCAAAAGATAAATATCAATTTTCAATTATATTAATTACCCCTCTTTGACCAACAATCAAAATGTTTCACTTTCCTTGGTTTAAAATCTTCTTTGTTAATGACTTATCAATCATATTTATTTCAAGCATTAATTATATAAAACATCTTAACTTAAATTTTGAATTTAATGTAATTGAATTATCACTCTTAAAATATGACATTTAATTCTTCTAATACAATATTATTAACCAAAAAAAAACTTTAAATAAAATTTAGTTGTGTTAATTAAAGTACTTATGAAAATAATTTACAAATTAGTATGATTCCAATTAGTAATTTAATTTTTGCCCGAACCAAATGTTTGGTAAGGGTTATATTTATTTTGATTTTACCTAACAAATATTTTTTATAATTTATCTTTCTTAGAAATAGAATCTTAAATATATACAAATTAAAAAGGTTTGCTCATTAAATAAATTAAACTTAAGGACTTTTCCAACTCAATAAAAATTAATCCTACCCAAATTTTTCTTAATTGTTGTTTAATCTTATCCTTACTTCTAACATTTGAATTAACAAAAAAAAATTGGAATTCGATTTATTTCAAAAGTATATAAAAAAGGAAATTAAAATAAGATTTTATCTACATTTCTATTTGATAATATAAGCATTAGAATTCAATCTTGAGGTCGGCCACCAAAAAAAAGTTGAGAGGAGTTGAACCCAATAATCACTACAACAAATGGGAGTTCGACACGTCATCAAACTAGGGGTAAATCAGGCAAGTCGAGGAAAAAAGTGGCACTAATCAACAAGTGGCAACTGATTATTGCTTGATTGACTCAAAAGCCAACAATCTAGATGTCGGTGAGACTTGAGAGATTATAAAAAGGAGTCAACGGTCTTATTTCATTAATTAAATTTAATTAATCATCGAATAACATATAAAAAATATTAAGTTTTATTTTAGTGGAAATTTTTTATTTTTACAGTACATTTTTTAATTTTTTAAGGAAAAGTTTCAAGAAAAAAAAAATTTGGCCACTCAATAACATTATTACCCATAAATTTGATTTTTTTTAGTTAAATATATTTTAAATATGATAGGTCATTCTTTTGCTGGAAAATATGATATTCATACCGAAAAAGACATATGATAGTTCATTTTTAATTAATTTTATTCCAAAGTTCATTATCAAATGAAAACAATTTCACTTTAATGTGAAAAGAAATTGTGAATAAAAATGCTCCAAAAAATTTTTTTTAATACAATAAAAAATGCTCTTTCAATTTGCATGGAGTTAATTTTTTCCCTTAACCGTATTCCATTGTATCAATATGATACATTATAATCTTATTTTCAAAAATATTTTTGATAATAAAAAATAAAATTAAATACATTACTTCTTTTTTTCATTTATAAGAAGGTTATTATCCTTAAAAAAAGAAAGAAATGTACAAAATTAAAATTTACGCCCACATGTCTTTTTTAAAATTTCTTAATGATTAAATCAAAAAGTGAAAGACAACGTAACAATTTTTTTTTATTTATATAAAATATATTATCTCTTGTGACATTAAAATTGTATATTTAAAATTAAAATCAATAGCAATTGAAAATTAGAATCCAACATCACTTATTATTAAATACACAATCAAATTAGTTCTTCATCAAAACTGATTTAACATTCTTCTCATTGCATTAAAAATCGCATGGTCCATATGCAGAGTGAATGATAATCTTTATCAAATACACTCTAGTTTTTTCTTTTGTCATGTTGAGTTTATCATAAAAGCACAATTTGTTAATGTTTCTTAAAAGGAAAAAAAAAAAAAAAAAGACAAGACAAGGAAAACAGAAGAAACAATAAAAATCATTGTTGTTTCTGACAGAGACTCACCAAGGAAACATACAAGAAAGCAATAAAAAAAGCCCAGCTTTCACTTCCCTTCCATTACAATATACCGCGTGGAAAAACAAAAGCAACTCTTCAACCAGTAACCACTTCCTATCAACTATTTCACTATCCACTCTCTTCCTAATTCCTCCCATTAATCTTTTTCTTTTCCTTCCCTTCCCCTTTGTATAATTCAACTCTTTCTTTTCTTTGCTTATTCAGCTCACTTTCCCATAAAAAATTATCTTTTTTTTTTGTTTAATTTTATTGTGTCAGTGCTTGTTTCTTTGCTGAAGGGTCTTTTCCGTTTTCTGTTATCTCTCCGTGTTTCTCTAATAAATTTTTTATTTTTATTAAAATTTTGTTGGTGGGGGGTGTCTGCAAAAAACATGTGGGGCTTTGTTCTTTGCCTTCCATTAAAGGGCAGTTCTTGATGGTTTTTGGATCTGCAATCCGTGATTTTTGGGTGGGTTTATTGTTTTAAAACTGGGAAAATAAGTAAAATTCCTGACTTTGGGTACTTCAATGTACGCAAAGGCATGTCCTTTGTAACTTTTTGTTTTTCAGCTATGAAAAGTTGGGTTTTTTAAAAGCTTTTTCTGTTTACTTCAAATGTGGGATTTCCAAAAGGGGTACTTTTTGTTTAGTCAATAGATGGTAGTTGTTTAATTCTTGTTCTAAAAGGGGTGGTTTCAAACGATGGGATCTGGAAATGGGTTCTTTTCAACTCAAGATTTCAATTTAGATGCTAAGTGGTTGATTGATCCTCAGCAGCTTTTTGTTGGTCCTAAGATTGGAGAAGGTGCTCATGCTAAAGTATATGAGGGAAAGTAAGTCAGTTTTCTTTGGATTCTAATTAATTCAATTTAGTTGTCAATTTAGTAGTATTTTTTTTTACTAAATTCAGCTTTTCTAGTTTGTTGGCATTTCAGTTTGATTCTGATCAATTGAGAAGAACAAAACGCTTAGGTTTTTAAAAGAATCCTATCCCTTTAAAATTATTTTGGTGTAAATTTTGTTGATAATTTAATTAGATGTATGATATTTTATAGGCTGTATGAATTTGATTATTGGAGTCTGTTATTATGTAACAGTTATCTCATGTTTTTTAGTCCATTGGATGCATTTAGATACAAGAATCAGAATGTTGCTATTAAAGTTGTTCGAAATGGGGAAACCTCTGAAGAGATTGCAAGGAGAGAAGGAAGGTTTGCGAGGGAAGTTGCTATGTTATCGAGAGTTCAACACAAAAATCTAGTGAAGGTTGTTGAATTATTATATATGCTATTAATTTCTTGTTGCTGAGTTTATGTTCTTTCTGGCTATTGTTGATATTGTCAATGAACATCTGCTAATCATGAAGTTTTAGGTTATAGTGAGTGGAAATAGGTTCATATCTTAGAAGAGCTTTTATTTGTTTCCAGTTTATTGGAGCTTGCAAGGAGCCGGTCATGGTGATAGTAACTGAGCTCCTACTAGGCGGGACATTGCGTAAATACCTTCTGAATATGCGGCCAAAGTGCTTGGACGTGCATGTAGCAATTGGGTTTGCACTTGATATTGCTCGTGCAATGGAATGCTTACACTCTCATGGGATCATTCATCGGGACCTGAAACCTGGTATGAGTATAACCTTTCTTGGTGTGCTTTTAAGTCTGAATGAGTAGCATTCATTGGAAAGGTTGGCAACTTCTATATGTAATTGCATGTTGTCTTGGAATAACAGCAAGATTTGGAGTTTATGCCTTTATGGCTTTTGTTCCCTTTGTATTACGCAAATCTAACTCACTAAAAGGCAAAAGGAATCTACTAACCGACAGCATGCTTCAAGATATGTTATCTCTTTGCTTTCTGTTTGTTTGAAGGGTAGGGAGCTTGTTATCCAACATAATGAGTTTATCACTGATGAATTATACTTACTTCTGTGCTCCATTTTTGTTAAACTGCAAGTGAAGGTGTGCTCCCGGGGCAACTGATAATTATTCAAACTTTCTGCCTAATGATGGACAATTTGATGGCATTAGTTACCTACCTTCCATAAAAAATAAAAAAAAAGAGAAAAAAGAGTTTTTCTTTGAGAATTTTTTGACTTGAATACCAAGGGATGGACCAAAATCTATTGGTAAGCTAGTAACTGTGAAGGTGAGATGAAGATTCGTAACTAATGGTGTGCTGGTTATTTGGCATCTGATATTGACATATTAGAAGTTGGCCTAACCTTCGGGGTATGGCATTTGGGGTTTACATAATCCAGTTATAATTGCTTATTAAGATCCTATTTCTTTTCAACAATGCTTTTATTGGGCTGTTTCTCTTGATTTTTCCAACATTTACTTAATGATTTCGTGCGTGGTTGGATGGCAAATATCTGGGTTAAACCGATAGTGACATAAATATGCTCCTAATTTTTAATTGGCTTTTGTGCTGCTACTTGCTGGATCTATAGTTTCAAACCATGTATCAATTCTTCGTGTAACTAAGACTAACCGAGCAGAATCCATTTTATAATGATTTCTTACCCAAGTAGTATTACATTTTGTTAAATTGACTTTGACAAATACAAATACTGCAAATGACTATGCTTCGTTGTGATCATTATTATTTTCTTTTGTTCTTTTCAAATCTTCCTCTGTGGTATCAATTTTAGATGAGAGAGACCCCGAAGTGGGTGCAGAGGGATTGAACAACAAATTTAGCTGGAAGTAAATGAAAGCAATAACATTCCTTAAGTGAACTTTATGCAATATTGCTCTATCACCTCTTATAGGTTTGCATGATCCTGATAAGTTCTTTCCTTTTGCAGAGAACTTGATCTTGACTGAAGACCATAAAACAGTTAAACTAGCAGATTTTGGTTTAGCCAGGGAAGAGTCATTAACAGAAATGATGACTGCTGAAACTGGGACATACCGATGGATGGCTCCTGAGGTAATGTACTGAATTATTCTGAACTTAAAATTGATTATTTTTTCCTATAAATTTTAGGTTCTTAATGTTCGAGATGCTCACTCCTTTACATATGCTAACAGCTTTACAGTACAGTCACATTAAGGCACGGAGAGAAAAAGCATTACAATCATAAGGTGGATGCCTACAGCTTTGCTATTGTGTTGTGGGAACTCATCCGTAACAAGTTGCCTTTCGAAGGCATGTCAAATTTACAAGCAGCATATGCAGCTGCTTTTAAGGTAATAGCATGCATCTTTGCTCCCCCTTACCGTCAAACTCCAGTCTCTCGAAATGTCATAGTAGCATGCATCTTGAAACCTGTAAAAAAATTAATTTCACCAAGAATAAACTCATATACAATTGTGTTTCTTCAAATGCAAGTACGGGATTCTGATATAGGAATCATGGTCTAAGTTGTAGCAATGTTGTTTCAGAATGTTAGGCCTAGTGCTGAGGGCCTTCCAGAAGATTTGGCATCAATTGTGACTTCATGTTGGCAAGAGGATCCGAATGCTCGGCCAAATTTCAGCCAAATCATACAGATGCTATTACACTATCTCTCAACCATTTCACCACCGCAGCCTGTGATGCCTCCTCAGAGAATAACTTCTGAGAATGCTGTATTGCCACCAGAGTCTCCTGGTACAAGTTCATTGATGGCTGCAAGAGATGACATGGGAGAAACCACAAAAGCCACCGAGCAAGACAAGCCAAGAGGTTTCTTCTTCTGCTTTAACCAGTGTTACTGATCCCTTGAAGGCGCAATTTCGTTCTCAAGGGCATCACAAATTAATTTTTAGGTGAATTCAATAAGGTAATTAGTCTCTCAGATATTAGAAAGAATACAAACTTGGTAAGAAAAAAAATTGTCAAATCTAATCAGAAGATTAGTTTAGTTCTATTATATGACAGAAAGCTGTCTGTAATCTGATGTATCTGTTTAACTTTGCATACTGCCTTAGTGCTTTACATTAATTTCAGTATGCCCTGACCAAGATGGATCCATAACTTCTGGGGGTAGGGGTTGCTGTGATGGAAATATGAATGTAAATAAGGTGCATCCGAAAGCCTTTGCTCCTGTTTTCTTCTTTATAATTTGCATAAGTTTGTCGGTTCGGAATTGTTGAAAATTTATTCAATGTGGCTTCTACATATGCTGAATCCAAATTAATAACTTCAACAGCTATGTTCGTAATCTTGATTGTGTAATTGATATGACTTGGTAAGTGTATCCGAATCAAGTAAAATGTTAAAAGTTTGTGCCGTGTGTTATATGAAAATTACATGTTATAATTTATGTTTATATGAAATTATAAAATATATAATTTTAATCTTATAGTTTTCCATTTTCGTCGTGTTTGAAATTATTATATCATTCTCATGTTGTCCTTTTGTTTTTTTTTTTATTTCTATCGGTACGGCATTTGAGTCATCTCTGGCATTTTGTGGGCTACAGCAGGCTCAAAATCATGAGGCCAAGCCCAAGTCTCTCAAACATTGATTATTTTCGTTCCTTCCAACATTTTAGGCTGGGATGAGCCTCGTTTTCAGCTTCTTTTGTGCCACTCCTGGCCCAAAATCAAGAGGCTAGAAGGAAATGGAAGAGGCCCAAAGTCAGTGAATTTCACTGAGAAAAAGAAACGCCGTTGCCGGGGATCGAACCCGGGTCACCCGCGTGACAGGCGGGAATACTTACCACTATACTACAACGACTTGTTGAAAGAAGAGCGTCAGATTCTTATATCATTGACTCTATCTGGTAACATATTTTTCCTCTTTACATTTTTTTTTGCACTAATCAAATTTATTTAAAAGAATATACGGAAACGAGATTATATTTATATTTTATTTTATATATCCATTTATTCCACTAATTCAGCGGAGAATATCATGTTGAATGTTAAATATTATTTTTTAAATATTAAAATTATAGAGATATGCATGAAGAATTATTTATTTTAATTGAAAATTTTATGATTTTTATTACATAAAAAATATCTCACATATTTTAAATTTAACTCTCAATTTATATATTATAATAAAATTTTACAATATTTTGATATAAGATTGAGATATTATAAAAATAATAATGATATTATTTTTTATGATTTAAAGGATTTATAATTGTTGAGGAATTTTTGAATTAAGATAAGACGTTAATATGATATTAGAAAATGACTAGTCAAATCTATTAAAAAAAATTAAAAAAACATTGGAGTTAAGATTTTCAAGCATATTCCAATATTCAAGTTGATAATTGAGTAAGAAAGCATCAAAACTACGAAATCAAAAATCACATTAACATTGAAATAAATATAGTACAAACAAATTATAAATGCTTTAATTAAATTAAATTTAAAGATATAATACAAAATTTTCACTCAACAATTGATGACATAAGAATGCTGTCGTAATATTATTTATCAAAGCGGTACGAATAATATTAACAGCTTAAGATTCTTCCATTATCACTAACCGCGTAAGCAACAGTGGAAATTCAACAAAACAGTTTATTTTTCCTTTTTTGTTAATGGAAACTTCACGTTTATTAATTTGAAGTGTCCAACCCACCATCAACGTTCCCATTATCTACCTTGGGATGCAAGTTGGAAATTCAAGTTAATTACCAAAAATGCCATGGGCTCGGTTTTCGAAGCTGCCAAGAGCAAACATTCTTCGGACAAGGAACTCAGCTTCGTGTCCGAAACAAATGGTTTGGGTTCAGTTCTAGTCAACTGTGGGACCTACGATGAAAACTTCGTATTATAGATTTGGGTTTGTCCGAAGCAGAGGTTTCGTAGCCAAACCTCTTATACCGGTTCGGAGGTTCCAAAGCAACGTCTTCCCGCTCAGTCTCTCGCTCTCTCTCTCTTGGGTTCACTTAACTTAGCCTGGTGTAGAAAAGGCTAAGGAAGAGAAGAGACAGCTTAAAAGCTTCGCTGATACTCTCTTCTATTTTGTGTTCTTCTTCCTCTTCCGCCTTTCTTTTGTTCATGTTCATGGCGAGGTAATGAATTAAGAGATTATGACTAATCAGTTCTGATTATGAGATTAAAGCAATCTCTTTTCTTCAATTCTTTTGACATGGGGATGATTTTGGTTTCTGGGTTTTTTTTTTTTTTGAGTTAATTGATTTTGGATTGTAATTTTTTTTTGGGATAAATTTATGGAATTTAACTTGAAAATCTCATTTACAAAGAAAAGATATCTTTTCTTTTTTCAAATAAAGTTTTCAACTTTGAAGAGTTACCTATTTGGGGGAACTGAAGGATGGTATGCTCTTTTAGATAAAAGGTGACATTTTTGGGGGTTTAATGTTGAATTTACGAGAAAGAGGGGTATTTTGGATAATGGGGTTTGTAGGTTACATAAAAACTTGCCATAAATGAGGTTGCTTTTCATTTTGTGCCTTCCTCATACACCATTATTTTCTGGTTTTTCTCTTCTTTTCCCGAGTTTGACCATGTGGAGACTTGGAGAGTCATTGAGTGCTACAGTTTCTTCATCCTTTTTGAGGAGGGTTATATGATTTTGGATGATCATCCTTTCTGGGAGCTCTATCACTGCTCAAATAGTTGTTAGTGGAAAATCTTTCAAGTTCAGTAAAAAAAAAAAACCTATTTTCAAGCTACGTTTACCTAGACAGAGGACATTTAATGACTTAAATGGAACTCCAATGATGTTAAATTTAATGGCATCTTTTTTACTTGAAGTCTGTGGAAGGTTGTGTCATTTTAATCCATAAACCATTGTTGCAGGAGCTGGCTCGTTGATAGTAGAACATTTGCAAAGAAAGTGAAAAATGCCTCCAGCTGGTCTTCTTCCATTCATATCACTGACTGTGGAGCAAATCGTGAATGTCCTAACTGCCATCATCGTATTGATAATAGTGATGTAAGATGGAACTTCAGTGTTTCATCGATTTTACCTTAGCAGCATTGATACTTCTCTTTGAAATTTAACATGGATTTTTGGCATGTCTGTATAAGGTTGCTTGTGGTTTTCTCTCACGTATGTCACTACCCTCGGTAATATCATTGGAGCTGTCTTTTTGTAGGTTTTTCCTCAGTGGCCTGGCCTTCCAGCTGGAGTGAAGTTTGATCCGTCTGATGCAGAGCTTTTAGAGCATTTGGCAGCTAAGTGTGGTGTTGGAGACTCAAAAGCACACCCCTTTATTGATGAGTTTATCACGACGCTTGAGGAGGATCAGGGAATTTGCTACACTCATCCTGAAAATCTCCCAGGTAAATGTGCTCCTGGAGTCAATATTTTTGTTTTACATTGCCGTCATCTGTAGGATGAATTCAATCTACCAAATGAGATGATTATAGGAAGAGTAAGGTCATTTTGTTGAAAATAAAATTGCTGATATTACGGTTTCCCTGTTCTTCAAAGACAATAGGAGACACTCCTCAATTACATTAAGTTTCTGATGAGATGCTGTTCATGGTTAATCTTGGGTAATTCAGAGTTTACAGTAATAGAAAATTGATATTCCAGCTTGATTTGGTTTCAACCAGATAGTGCACAAATTTGATTCTGATCTCTTCATCGCGTTTTGTGCAGGTGCAAAGAAGGATGGAAGTAGTATCCATTTCTTTCATCGAACAATTAAAGCTTATGCTACTGGTCAGCGAAAGCGCCGCAAAATCCAGCATCAACATAACACAAATGAGGAGCATGTTCGCTGGCATAAGACAGGAAAGACCAAACCTGTCACAGAAAATGGAGTTCACAAGGGCTGGAAGAAGATCATGGTTCTCTATAAAAGTTCGAAGAGAGGGTGCAAACCTGAAAAGTCAAATTGGGTGATGCATCAGTACCATCTAGGGGCTGAAGAAGAAGAGCATGATGGGGAATTTGTGGTTTCTAAAATTTCCTATCAACAGCAGAAACAAACTGATAAGACTGATGAAAGACCAATGATTGAAGAACCAGATAACTTAATGATTCGCACCAGTCCAAGGACCCCTAAAACAATTACTCCTAATCCACCTCGGTATGCTGTCGGAGGATCCCCTCTACCTATGCATGCTGTTCAATGTGATGATAATTTTGACCATCCAGTATGGTTGGCCGGGGAATCTCAGGCTGCTGAAAATTCTGACTTGAATTGCTTGGATGATACTTTGCTATGCAATGAGCTTTTGGATTCATCTTCCTTTCCAAAGAATTCATTCAAGAATCAAGTCTCATACTCACATACTGCCTGTTCTCACAGCACAATTGAGATGACAGGAAATAATGATATGTCTTATGGAATTTCTGAGCTCGAGAACTTGGAGTTCGATACACCACCTGATGTACCATTAGCTGTAAGCTTCAGCTCTCGCTCTCCCCCATCAATTTGTTTGGCTCTCTCAAAATGTCATCATATGATTATCATAAAATCTCAAATTCTCATCCATTTGCTGCAGGATCTACAATTTGGCTCTCAGGAAAGCATTCGTTCGTGGTTGGACCGGTTATGAAGAATTAATATGATGCAGAAGTTCCCCAAGGACAAAAGTCCAAGTTTTGAGCTCATCAATTGTGTAACTGAAGCTGTTTCGGGGCCATAGAGAGTTTGTTCTTTTTCGGTTTTTTTTTTCAAGGTTGTTTCAGGCTGTTGAAGTTGTTCATCCCACTGCTGCCAGACTGCTCCTAGGATCAGTTATGACACGAAAGCTTTTGTTGTACGTTAAACTGGCCGGTTGCTGAATAAGAGCTGCTGCTTGAGAAAAACTTCGAGGCCATGTTATCAAAAAATGTATCTGTTGCTTCTAAGGAACCAACATAATGTCTTTTGCAATAACATTGGGTACATGTAAGAAACACAAATATTTGGTATTGCATTGCAACTAAATCTTGTATCTATGACATTATTACTATCTGTGATACATGTACGATTTGAACTCTTTTCTGTGTGGATGTTAAGTTCCATTCACAATGTTCTTTGTTTTCTTCTTTCTTTTTCCAAATTCTCCTTTTAGATTAAGAACATAAAATTACACACAAATTTTAATTTGTCTTAAAATTACCATCGTAATACTGAATTTCATCAGTAATTAATTTCAATTTCACTGCTGTTTTTAATTTTATCGATCATATAAATGGGCCTTCATGATTGGAAATGTATCAATAGTCAGTAAACTAAAACGAGGTCGTTTAAGGGCAACAACAAGATTATATCCAACTGTTGACTTATATTAGTAAATTAATCGTTGTCGCTCTCATTGAGCAGAAACAGAGGAAAAAAAATAAAATCCCAAGCCCCCTAAAACCCTGAAAACCCTTCATGAAAGTCATTCCATTTCGGCGAAAGCGAAGCAAAAAAACGATGGAGTGAAATACTAATTTCAAAGGGAAGTAAAAGGAGAGACCTTTATTAACAGATTAAATGTCTTCGGCAAGGAATCTTCACAAACATTGCTTAAGGACTCTGTCTTCTCTGCTCCAACCAAATCCCCACAGGTTCATTTTCTCTTTTTCTCACAAAATAAGATGAAATAAGACAAAATCAAAATCTGGGTATTGTTTTTCTTGTTTTTTTAGTAGTGCCCATCAATGAAACGTTTTATCTATTACAGTTTTGTTATTCGGTTTCAGTTTCCTATACTTTGGAACAGAGCATTTGATTTTTTTTTCTTATTATTTTGGAGTTTTATTTGTATGCCTTAGTTTGATTCTTGATGGACTTTAAAAAATTTCTGTTTTTTAAAGTTTTTTTAGGGAAAAAAGTGAGATTTATCCTGTTTTCCCATGAATTTTGCCAGGGTTTTCACAAGAAGCTTTGGGGGCGGGGGTGGCTATGCTTTATTCTTCTATTTATTTGCATTTTTTAAATGAAAATGCAGGAAAGTTGTGGCTTTTAAGGATGCTACTCCGATACTAGTCTCAAGCAATGTGATAAAATTAGATGGTTGTTTTGAAGATAATTTTGCATCATTTCCTTCCCTTACTAATCCCTTCAATAGATGGTGTCGAATGATGTCAACATCAAGAGGGAGGAGTATGCGAAGCAAGGTGGAAAGACGTATGCAGAAAGAGTCTGGTAAAACGGCTAGGGAAATCCGGAGAGCAAAGAAAATTAAGAAGAAGCTTATGACTGATGAGGAGAGGCTTATTTACAACCTCAAAAGAGTATGTTATTGTGCCATTAATAATGACACTGAACCATTTCTTGCCTTTTGTTTCTTGATTCTTTAATTTGATGCGTGCCTGTAGTGTATGTTAATTAATTTATTTTAAAGGAATTGTTAATGTTAAACTCTTTTTTGAGTTCAAACAATCATTCAGACTGAGAGTTTGGGTGTTGTCCCTTATATTTTTCTCCTGTATAGTGGTTTTATTGTTGTTAGATGCTAGTTAGGATGGTTCTCGAGTTCTGGTAGTTTGCTTGGGTTTTTTCTATTGTTCACTTTCTGAGAATAATACAATCGGCATATGCATTTATATAACTAATGCAGGCTAAGAAGAAAGTGGCACTACTATTACAAAAGCTCAAGAAGTATGAGCTACCAGAGCTCCCACCTTCTGTAGATGATCCTGAGCTATTGACCCCTGAGCAGCATCAAGCATATAAAAAGATAGGATTCAGAAACAAAAATTATGTCCCCGTTGGGGTCCGTGGAGTGTTTGGAGGAGTTGTCCAAAATATGCATCTGCACTGGAAATTTCATGAGACCGTGCAAGTTTGTTGTGACTACTTCCCCAAAGAAAAGATCAAGGAAATGGCTACCATGCTTGCGAGACTGAGTGGTGGAATTGTTATTAACATACATAATGTAAAAACTATTATCATGTTCCTTGGAAGAATTATCGCCAACTGAAAAATCTGATTCCCATCAATACTCTTACCAAAAGGAAGGTAATTAAGTTTATTGTGTTCCTTACCACACAATATTGCCTTTGTTTTGCATCAACATTATATCTGGCTTAGGCTCTCCATATGTGAGAAAGCATCTAAAATTATATTTTTCCTTCTCTTCATAAATGCAGGCATTATTCAAGGCAAGATTTGAACAAGCTCTTGAAGCTCAGAAGCTAAACATAAAGAAGATAGAACAGGAACTTCGGCATAAAGGTATTAACCCTGAGGATCCAGTTGCAATGGCCACTATTCAGAGAGTTGCTTCAACATTCTTTAATGCAATTGATGAGAAGGAAGGCAGCCCATATGTCTTTCGTGGTGACCAGTTGCCTGTAGCAGAACCTAAGACAATTTTGGCACATGCAGAAGCTCCTGCTGAAAGCGACCAGGAGGAGTTGGACAGATTCATAGCTGAGATTGAGGATGCAGCTGATCAAGAATGGGCTGAAGGGGAAGAAGAGGAAAAAGAAGAGATTGGGAGAATTAGATACTGGAATGGACAAGAATTTGGAGGAAGGCCTGGGAGATCAGATAACCTTAGAAACAATTACTCTGATGATGAGGTTAGAGGGTCGAGGGTTGGAAAGATACACGCATAAACAAGAGGAATGATGATAGTGAGGAAGAATATGAAGATAATTTTGCGGGTGTTGCTGGATTGGATCCCAGTAATGCTGGTGATCTGAGCGAGGCTGAGAGTGATATGATGACGATTCTGAAGAAAATTTTGAATTCAAGAGAACTAGACTAGAAAAGAGAAAGCAAGGTAAGATTGGAAGGTGGAACAACACTGCAGGTTTCAGGAGAAATGCTGTAGGTAGTTATAGACACGAGATAGCAGAAGAAGATTCTGAGTTGGAAAGTACGCTGAGTGGCCTCGACGATGTAATGCAAGAATCTGATGCTGAGGAAGATCATAATTTCAGAGCATCAAATTCTAGTAAAAATTTCAGGAGCAGCAGCAGTGATGAAGAGGTTGGATTTTATTCCACAAAGGGAAATGAGAAAAATAGGGTGCAATATTATGAGAGAGACGACTCTTATGAAGATCATGGTGAACTTGAGAAGTCTAATACAGCAGATCAGAAGCAGGATAGGATTGCTAGAGGCAGTAGTAGTGTTGGTTTCAATAGAAATGCAGATGTGACTTCAGCAAAAATATTGCCAAGGAAGCAGAGGATGTGTTCAGTGACTAAATTTGCAACATGGGGAATCAGACACGAAGAAATTCTGAGCGTTATGAGCTGAGATGTGATGCAGACTGCAGGGCTGTGGTGAAGAAAGACTGGTGCCACTTAAAGGACAGGCAAGAACGATGAGACAGATCATAAAAGGGTGAAGAGCTGAAGATGCAAAAGTAGTGGATGAGACTTGGGACATTGATTTGCTGTTCCTTTTTTATTCAACTTCTTAAGGTGACTAGTGGAAAGTGAGAAACCCATTTGTTATGATCCAAAACAGGATCTGAATTATATGAAGTCATGATTTGTTAACATTATCTACATTTTGTGATTAAACCCTTCCTCTTCCTTGGAAACAAAACATTTAAAATGCAACATTTCATAGAAAGAAACTGGCTGTCAAGTACTGGAGTTGAAACAAAATGTTCAATGGAGTAAACATCTTCAGTTCTCTGGTTATTAGAATTCTTTGCATGCTTCTACCTGATGTTTTATAGTGCTGTTATCTTATTGAATTGATATGGATTACTATGATTATGAAACTTAGAAGGCAAGTCAGCACAGGAGTAATACTTAAACTTATGATTTTATGCCCCAAAATTCTTTTTTTTTTTGGGGGGGGGTGGGGGCGCAGTTTCACTAAAGTATGACCAATAAATCTCACCTGTTACTCGAAATGGTTATTGTATATTTACATTGGAGGATTCGAGTCTTTTTTTCTTCGATGATTATTGACTATTTGTTTCTGTCAAATTTCATGTTAAATGTCAACTTTAAAACATCTTTGGACAAACTTCTTTAGCCACATCTTTTCCTTTTTCCTGATTCTCGATTGATCCCATTCACACCTCCAACAAAAGTACATGGCATGCATTGATGCACCTCATCCCAAGAGCAAAATCTATGCTTTCTTCCCATTTTCTGAATTGCCTGACCCTGAGGAAACTCTTTTTCCTTACCCCTCGTAGACACTTGGCAGTTTCCATGCTCAACCCCTCTTATATGCAGAGGATCATATCTAACATGGTTATGTCATAATCTATTACTCAGACTTTTTATCAGAACCTGAAATATTTATTAAAATTTTCAGATTTTCTTTTTTTTCATAAAATATTTAATAGTTTGAATATAAAAAAAATTATATATTATCGATGGTATTTTTGAATGTCATAGCTGGAGGAAACTAGTGTGAGGCTGTTGAAGGTTGTATGGCTTGAATCTGTAGCTAGACAACATGGTCAAGGGGCGATAGAGTTATTTTTTCTGAACGCCCTCTAACGTTTAACTCAGTGAAAAATAAGAGGAAAAGTAAGAAGGAGGTGAGCTGTGTGAAAAATAGTTCAATAGAAAGGGGATGCTTAAATGTGAAGTATATGGATGGTCTTATATATACTTGAAACTTGCCTTTATCTTATATATAATATAAGGAACAGTAACTTGATTGAGATATAAAAATAATTGATAAAAAATATATGTGAAATTTGAAAAAGATTCATATAAATAGTTAAAGTCGTATTTAATGGTTTTAATCAAAAATAAAATTATATTTAATAATTTTAAATAAATTAAAAATTAAGTATACAATTCTAATATGATATATCGATGAAATATCAATGAAAACATTAATTTAATCATTTCTTATCGAGGGACAAACAATTTTTTTGAATAAAAATGATGTGATATTTAGAAGTATTTTATTTAAATAACTCAAAAATTGATCATATTAATCAAGTAAATGTAACATATATATTAAAATTTAAATTTTATATTCATTAAATATTACCTTTTAAAATTAATTACGTAAATAAAAAAAAAACACTTTTTTTTTTTTATAGATACAATACCTCTAATTGGTTGGCTTATAGTTGGGGTTAACGAGGAGAGGATGACTCAAGCACAACCACAAATAACACTTGTCCACTAATGCATTCATCGATCATATTCAACAAATCTTACACTAATCCTGTCATTATCACCATTAAAGAGGGTCTTCCCCTTGCAACAGAAAAGATCTTCCGAGCAAATTTTATCTTTTTTTTTTTCATGAAAGTATTTCAAGCAATTTTATTTTCTCAAGTAAAAACCAATAAAGTTTAATTTGGACTTCCTCCCTGCAAACAAGTAAAGGGAGACGGTGGACAGGATACAGCCACCACTCTCAATTAGCCTAACACCTTGCATTAATCAGCAATCGACAGATTAATCAGGTAATCTAACTTAAAATTTATCTTTTTAACAACTAATCGGCTAAAAAGTAAGTGAACATATCTTTTTAAGAAGAAAATGATCAATTAATATTTCATTTGGATAATCGATAAATAAAATTTTTATTATATTATCGATCATTTTATCAATAAATTTTAAATGAAATATAAATAAAATGGCTACTTTATTACTTGAATTTTATGGTTTTGACGTATATTTGTATTAATTTTTATGATCAGAAGTGTCCTATCCGTATAAACAATGAAGTTTTCAAAAAAAAGTGTTGGATATAATTACATTAGAATAAAATTAAAAAAAGAAAATTCCTGTGAAAGACATGACCTGGTCAAGGTTTGTATTAAGGGCCTCATGCAGCCATGGCGGATGCGTTCAAGCAACCAATGCAGAGGAAGTATTATGTAGATTGGGGAAACAAGTCTTTGACCACATTTCATAATCTTCTGTCAGTGGCTTGAAATTCAACTTTGATTGTTTTTTGACGGGTTAGAAGTTGGGAAACTGTTTCTCCGGAGGTTAGGAATGTGAAGGAAAAAACCAATCGAGTGAGTTCAACTACCATTAAAGGAAATAATAGTTTGAATAAAATCGAATTTGATTTAATATTTTTGAATAATATATAATATTATATAACTTTAAATTTTGATTTTTTAAAAAATTAATCTAATTTAGAATGAAATTTTATCAATTTGATTTAGTTTATTGATTTTTATAATTTATTTTTTATTTTTTATATATTATTTTAATAAAATTTTTATATATTTAAATAAATTTATATATAATAATTATTTTTATTTTATAAAAATTTAATATATATAAAAAAATAAAAAAACCTTATTTTGTTAATTTTTTTCATTCTAATCTGAAATTCAATTTAAATTTAATATATATATTTATATATTTAATATTTAAATTTAATTTAAATTAAATAAAAAATTAATTCAAATCAAATTAAATATTATAATTTTAAATTAATTTTTTATTTCTTTTCTTACTCGGACATGAAAATATTAAATGTTCTGTAAACTGTTTTGGCTATCCTGATTCTTGACGTGAGGAATCAAACATCCTTCCCCCTGAAATTTTTCACACGCAAAAAAAAGAATATGACCAAATATTTCTAGGGAATAGTAATGTGGAAAGGACCTGCTGTTGGGATTTGACTTTTCCTTAGCAGAAAGCAATCACTAGATAACATTGGTGACAATTAAAAGTGAAGCCACAAGAACAAATCCAAGTGTCTGCAAAATGCAGCACTTTCAGTGGGAATCAAACTAATTTATTCGATGGGGAACCATGTTTTGAACCCCAAAGGCAGTTTCCAAGGCAGCCTCAATCAATAGTAAATTCTTATCATTCTTAGATCTAAAAACATTCTCAACAAAAATGATTGAAAGGTGCCTTGACCCTGTCAACCAAAGCATTCACAGGTGTCATCCACAGAGAAAGAAAAACAGAATTACAGACACTTTTCAATTACTAAATAGTCTTTGATAAGGAATTAAAAATGGAATGGAAGAAGACTTGACCTTTTCTGGAGAGAGAGTTTTCATTTTCATTGTGCTAACATTAAACGTGTTGAAAAATTAAAAAAAAAAAAAGTATACAACGAAGATAAGGGAAAGTAATGGACTAGGAAATGGATAATTCGGCATTATGATCACAGGAAGAACCAACAGCAGTCAAATGATTCAAATCAACGAGTTATTGTCAGTACTAGGAATATATGGAGAAATCAGTCCAAGAAAAACAAAATTCCTGTGAAGGGAAAATCTGGGAAATTGTCATTCTACTCATTTATGCAATCTGGGGAATATGTCATACCATCAGGAGTTAGTATGTAAGCTTTATAAACCGATACAAACACTTCTCTCGCAACAAGCTCTCGGATTGGGAAATTGGATATGCCTCCATAACGGAAGAAACCAACTACAATAAGAGGGACATATGTAAAGTTTCCCCTCACAGTCATAGACCCCATCAAGTTCTCCCAGATTCAGTATAATTCCTAGATTTTGTTGGATAAGTGTATACTTCTATCAATCCTACACCATGGCTATCAAATGGTCAATGCAGCCCTTTCCTGTACAGGCAAAACTTGTAATCGAAGACTTTACAGCACACCCTTTTCTTGACTTAGCCACTTTCTCTTTTGCAGTTACCAGGCAAAAGATATTTGTATTTCTCCGCATTATTCAACAAATATGCAGGAAGATGGACCGCTGAATAAGAGCGAGGAATAGGTCCCATCTTCCCAATCATCTCCTTGAATGTGTATTCCTCAGGGAGCATGTCAAATAGGTCAGTCCCTCTGCATATTACATCCTGAATTCTCTCGGGGTTCAAGTAGTGAGAGAACCTCACTCGATCAGTGTGGCTGTAAGCTTTCATCTTGAATATAAACTCACTAATATACCGAAAACAAAAGCTACAATGCCACCCTGCATCTGATAAAATGACATCAGCTTGACGATAATGAGCATATCTGGTCTTGCCCGTCTCGTGCCTGTGGACAGAGGCTCTCCAGCTTTTGTTGTCTATGTGATACTCAAAAGAGTACAAATAGTTTCTCAGCTGAAGATGAATTACAGGTGGTGTATCATCACACCATCTCAATAGATTAATCGTATGAGCACTGGGGATCTCATCTACATCAGACATTATCAATAAATCATCATCTTCTATACCAGCTATTTTGAGAAGCTGGTCCAATGCAACTCTCTGATATGCCTCCTCAACAAAAGGGTTTTCACCCTTCCTGAATCTCCCACCAATCATCCCATATGTCAATCGAGGCTCAATAAATTTAAATTGCTGTCTGTTGCTAGCAAACGTCAATGGTTTTGGTAAGCCAGAAAATGTCGAGTTGGACTCAAGAAGCACAAATTGTGTAATATAAGGATACAATTCATTCCAACGAAGAGTGAGAATATCTATCTCATTGCTGAACAATACCACATCAAAAACTCGTCTAGGGGACTCACGAATTTTCCACCCATGAAGATTGCAGAGAGTCTCCATTGTCACATTCTCATGATAATAGTGAGGGATTTCATGAAAAGGCTTAGGAGGTGATTCCCATAGTGGTCTTAGGAAATAGGAGATTTTCTGCCCATGCAAATACATGCCAAAGATGAATAATGGGATAGCCACAAAGACGAAAATATAAGTCCTGATATCACACCCCCGCAACATGCACCGCAATCTAGAAATAGTCATCGCTGCACGGGACGCTTGCTGCAGATTACAGAATGAAAACCTTCTAAGATACCCAGGTTAAGCACAAACAATAAAAAAAGCAAATCCAATCTTCATTAAAGATTATAATAAACAAGAATTACATCATATTTCCACATAATGCCAATTATGCCTACTTTACAACATTCTCTACATAGCAAAACTCAATTCAAATGTTCAAAATTTTGAATGAAACTCATGGCCGATATATGAATGCATAAACCTCCCCTTAATTTTCCACTCTCATGTTCAATGTTTAAAACCAGTAATCATATCAAGAAAACAAAATTGAAGTACCAAAAAGGAACACTCAAAAGGGGGGAAAAGGAAACAATAAAAATCAAAGAAGATTGAAAAGCAGTCTTTTTCAACAGTTCACATAAAAGCCTAAAACTTCAATATTTTGTATTAGAGTACATAACTTCCCCAAAAGAGATGTTCCCTCTTTTTCACTAATCTCAAACAATCACCAAGCCAGGAACATCAACTATCCAGAAATCAAAAATTATAAATATGAAAAGAGCAAAGCAACAAACTTTAAGAAAAAAAATTATACACTCAACCTTAAACAAATTCCAGGAAAAACACCCATGAATCCAAACCCCAAAAATGAAGTAAAATTTTGAAACAAAAGCAAAAACTAGAGAAGTGAAAGCAGAAAAATTACCTGTCCACAAACTTCTTCACAACTATCATCAGTCTTCTTGGAATTATAGTACCCATCAGACATGATTAAACGACCCAACAAAGATTACCACTTTTTAATCAGTAAAAACAAAAACTTTATAAAAAAAAAAATTTGCTAATTATCAAGGCTTCAACTTTCCAGAATTCAGATCAAAGTCCTCCACAGCAAAAAAAAAAAAAGGCCAAATTTTTTAAGCAGAGAAAATCTAGCAAATAAAACCCAGTAAAGTTTTAACAATGATTCGTCAGATAAAAGGAAAAAAAAGAACAAACTTTCTCTCCTTTTTTTTTCTTCCTCTTCTCTTCTTCTTCTTCTTCTTCTGTAACGTCAATTATAGCCGTTTGGTGGTTTTTCGCTCTTTCACCGGCTTGGTCTTTTCCAAAAATAAAGAGGAATTTATAACCCACAAAAATTCAACAACCAAAAAAAAGACAAAAAATAATAAAAATATATATTTTTAAATTCCAATATTTTAAGTTTCTCTCCCCTAGTTTGAGTTGCCTCGTTCCCGTTAGGGACGGATTAAAATGAAAATCCTTTGGTGGAAGGGTAAAAAACCATCTTCAAACAAAAATTTAATAATTATTTAAATTTTTAATTGTTTATTACATATAATTAAATTTTTTATTTTTTATTTTAAAAATTTTTTATTTTAAATTATTAAACCTTTAAAATTTAATTTTTATTTAATTAAATTTTTATATTTATATTTTTATTTACTTAAACTCTCAATTGGACAAAAATAATTAATCATTTTTTAATAATGAATGACTGACTTAATAAAAATAAAAATTTAAAATTTTAATTGATTGAAAAATAATTATTAAATTTTAGTTTATGGGGTTTTTCTGCTCTTTTGCCAAAATCTTTATTATCTGTGTTTTTTTTATAATAAATATCATGTTTGTTTGCTAAAGAAAAGGTAAGGTTATTTTTGTTATTTCGCTTATTTTTTTGGTTAATGTGTCATGTCCTACGTTTTTAATTAAAAAAATAGTGTAAAAAAATCCATGAGCTGTAAATTCAATTTTTTTTTTTGTAAGATTCGTGATAAATGCATGCAGTAATTTTTTTTTTTTTTGGATTCAATTTGTGTAATTATGGAGCAATCACTTCTCTATATAAGGTAAAAAATATGTATTGATTTTCTTGGTTGCTTTATTTGAAAGGAGAATAAAGCATAAAGAAGGATTAAAAAGGTAAAAGTTTTTTGGTAATCCAAAGTTCCAAACATGGCCTTTTGGTTGGGATTGGCTTGAAATTGGCAAGAGTGATGAAGGCAAGGAAAAGGGGATGAAATCTTAAGTTTTGTTTTTCTAAGAATAGGTGATTTGAGGATTCTATAAAAAATTTAAAGAAATTTTAGGGTACAAAGGAGAATTGATTTTTTTATACAATGCAAATCTTAATTTAAAAATAAAAAATCATAAATATTAAAACTTAAATTTTAAATCAGTTTAATATCTATAATTTCATGAATTCAATGGTGGACTCAAACGAGAAAGAAGGGTGTTTATGGACATCCCAAAATTAAAAAATAAAAAATAAATTGAAGTAAAATTTTCTTCAACACCTTTAAAATTTTTATCAAACATTTTTTACATTGATAAAATTGGTCAATCCACTAATAATTTTTTATTTATATTATAAGTGAAATTAAAAAAAAATTCAAATCTATCACTGCATAAATCACTAGAGATAAGTTTGAAGTTAAAAAAAAAAAAACTTTAAATTAGGCTTTACAAAATTATTTTAAATATAATTAATATTTAATATACTGTTAATATAAAATTTTAATTACACAAACGAAGTTAAAAAGATGATACATATTTTATATTTTTTTAACTATATCTTAAAGAGCATGTGTTACTTTTTTAACTCTCTTTGTGTAATTAAAATTTTACACTAACTGTGTGTTAAATATTAATTTTTTTAAATAATGATATTATATTAGTAATAAAGTTAAAAACCATAATTAATGGTTGAGCTTAATAGACTTTAAATTATTGTAGACCAACACCATTTAAGATGGATTAAAATTTTCCTATCTGTTAAATTTATTAGGTTTCCTCTAAGGTCTCTTTCATTTATGTTATAGATGCTTTTGTGTTGGCAAAGGCCAAATAGATTCCAAAGCTTCAATTTTTTACCAATTTGAGGTCATTCAACATTAATCTCCTTTATTGACAAATAATTAATAATTAATGGCAACATTTCTTAGTAGTATTAATTAAAGTTTTAAAAGAACCTACCTTTTAAAAATTTTTTTTTTCTAGTCCTATGATTTGCCCTAAATTGCAAGTGTTTCTCTAAATAGTGATTAATTAATTTCTTCAAAAGTAGTTAACTTTGTGGTACAACATTAATGAATTTAGATTTTATATTTTCTGAACTCTCATTTCCTAGTAAAGGTGTAGGGCTCAATTTTATAATAATTTTTAAAGCTAGTTGTGTTCCAAATAAATTTATTAAAAAAATGGATAAACAATAAAAACTCAATAAATTTTAGTATAAAATTAAAATTAATTAGTTAATTACAAATCTAAAGAGGAGGGTCAACTTATATGATATAAAAATATTTTTAATTTTACGTATTTTTTAACCATTAAATTAAATAAATTTAAGCGATGAGATTGAATAATTTTTTCTTCTTTTTACTTATCTTCTTCATCATTTGGATATATTAAAATCAAATATTAAAAAATATGTAAAACTTTTTTAATTTTACATCGTATAAGTTAATCTCTCTTCAATCTAAGTGTTGAGAGAGAAGATATATATTAATATTTGGATTTATATAATTGGTAGGTATTTATTAAATTAATGCGATTTGATTTTCGATTTTTAAAATAATATCTTAAAAGTGATTGTATAGATTAATTAAGTTCCGTTTTGAGTTATATATTTAAACATTTAATTTAATGATAAAAGTATATATTCTTACTCAAAGAATGAGTTCGAATCCCTTGCTTTGAAATAAAATTAAAAATAAACTAATTTTTTTCTTTTTTTTTTTTCTTATATTCTCATGCTTTTCTATGAATGGATAAGCAAAGACATTCAAAGAAATAGATTGATGAAGGCAAAATGGGGATGAGACACAAGACTGAATGGATGCAAAAAGTATCATCCAATTGAAGGTGGGTTCAGCCACACAAAGGAATGTATCTAATAACAGTGACAGTTTAGCATTAGCAAGTGCAGAGTGACGTTTCCAGGTAGCTTCCTGGAAAATTCAGTCATGGAATGACAAAACATTTTTGTTGGTTCTTTAGGATTAAGAAAAAAAAAAAAAAAAAGAGCATATTCTTTCCATTGTAATGGAATTTCCCTCAAATAATGGCAAATCTTTTGTGTTTGGAGGATTTGATAATTGAGAATGATGGCTCCCCAATCCCCTCATTTCCTTTCCCTTCCTCTTTTAAATAAATATTCAATTTTTAAATAATTTTTTATTTAAATAAATAGATTAATTGTGTTTAATCATATTATTTATATATAATCGTATTAATTGTATTAAATTATATCATTATAAATTAATTTTAAATATATTAATCGTGTCATATTATATGTAATGTGTAAAATAAACGAATATTCTTTATATTTAAGTCATTCATGTTATTTAAATATTTATATCATGTTTTTATCAAGATTATTCGTATTGTGTCCAAAATTGTATTTGACATGAAGTACGAAACGATAATATAAATTATCCGAAATGTCTAAGTTGTTTTATTACATTATAATTGAAGAAATTTAGCTGGATTTATTGTATTTTTAAAACATTGTAATAAACTCCATTATCCCATTGTTGTGAAAAAAAAAAAAAAAAACTCCATTATTAAGTTTGCAAGAAAGACTATTAATTATTGATGAGGTTTTAACTCTATAATTGGATGAATATTTGCATTTGTTTTTGGTTAATTTGGCAAATACCCTTTTCACAGCTAAGTTTGAATTGGGTATTGAAAAAAAAAATTTGTTCATATAATTTTTAGAAATTTGAATTTAAAAATAAATAGTTTAACAAAACAAATAATTCAAATAAAAAAATGAGCATAATCTTGATTATCATGGTTTTGGGCACAAATTCAAATGGGATTATGTGAATTTTCTCATTGGAGTGATCAAATTGAATTGGTTTGTTGATCGGATTTGTTCAATTTTTCTTACCCAAGTTCTGCTGAGATCTTCACCAAGGACTTTTATCACTTTTTTTTTTTTTTCTCATGTGTTTTCTAGCAATCACCCACCCGATTTGGAAGAGTTCATTTGTCGTCTTTGGCACCTCTTATTTTCCTTCGGTTATCCCATTTTCATGGGGATCCTTTTGGGACATGTGCATGGAAGTTACCTCATCTCAAACAAGATTCCTCAAATCCAACAGATAAATGTCTATTTTAATTAAAGGTGAGAAAAATTTTTTAAAATCAAAATTTAATTTAAAATTATAATGTTCGATTTAATTTGGATCAATTTTTTTATTCAATTCAAATTAAATTTTAGTATTGAATGTATATATTAGATTTAGATTAAATTTTTTATAAAAAGTAAAAAATAAAAAAAAATCGAATCAAATCATATATTTTTATTAATTTTTATTAATTTTAAATTATTACAAAATAAAAATAATTATTTTATACATTCGTTTATTTAAATATATTAAAAATTATATTAAAATAATATATAAAAAATTAAATTTAAAATTTAAAAATCAATTAACCGAACTGAACCAATAAAATTCGATTTAAATTATATCAACCCGTATAAAAGTTTGGTTCGAATTCGACAAATCAAAATTTAAAATTTTATAATTTTATACATTAACTAAAAAAATTAAATCAAATTCAATTCGAATTATTATATTCTTAACTTTAGGTACATTTAGCTTTTTTTTTTTGTTCTAAATCCATTTTCATATAAGAATATAATGTCAGTAACTATAGAAAAGAATTTCAACATATATATCAAATTCAATTCTTGATAATCTCAATTTATGATCACGTTCATGTCAACCAAAATTTAAAGAATATTTAATAAACAAAACATCACTTTAAGAATATTTAATAAACAAAATTATGTAATTTTAACTTATGATATTTGATAAATTTAAGATTTTAAAATTGAATAAAAAATACGATAAAGTATTCTTTACTCATATAAACAAAGATAAACAAATCGAATCAAGAATATGTGATAAATTCAAGATTTCAAATTCTAGTAAAAAAAAAAAAAAGAAGTATGTACTTATTGAGCTATATAAAAAACAAATCCCATGAAGCTATCTTTTTCTTTTCGCGTTTGTATTCACAAAAGCTTGCATCATTTTTTTTTTTTTTTGTTGACTTGAAAGAAGCAAAGATCTTTTGAGATAGTAACCAAATTATAGCTATTTTCTTCTTTTGTGGTTGATATTTTTTGAGGACAGCTTTTGTTTTTTGGATGGCATTGACAACCAAATACAACCTAAATAAATATTTATTTATTTATTTATTTGCCTATTTCTTACTCTATGTTTTAGTCTCAGCATCAAAGTCTTGCATCTGCTCTCATTAATATCTGATTGGATAAGGAAAAATTGGGTGGAGGACATGTCCCTTTTTGTTCACTGTAGTTTTGACAAATAACAATATATTTTTTTAATCATAAAATAGCAACATTTGTAATTGTTTTGATGGAATAAGTGTTTTTTTGAAAAGAAATTTTGATTTGAAATTTGATGATATATAAAATAATTATGTTATGAATAAAAAATATATAAAAGAAAAATTATAAAATATAAGTATCATTATATTTGTAAAAAAATATATAAACATTATTAATAATATGAAAATAATAAAAATAAATTTAAAATGTGTTTTTGTAATTAGAATTGAAAAATAAAAGTCACATAAAAAATAATAAATATTAATATTTTACCAATTCAAATTCCGTTCAAAATTCATCATTCAAATTTCAAAATTTTTTATAATTTTAAATTTTTTGTCAAACAAAATAATTTTATTTTAAAACTTAAAAAAAAAACTCTTTATAAATAAAATCTCTCTTTAAAACCTAATTTGTGTCGTGAATCTCATGTGATAATTTTTTAATACTACTTTATTTGCAAACATTAATTTATGAATTATTTTCTTTTTTTTTTTTTTTTAGTGGAGCATGCTACAGCCTCTTGAGTGCAGCAAATCCAAAAGGTTTCCAGATGACATTTTTCCATGGTTTGGTGCTCTATTTTCTGCAACTTTATTCATCTTTTCCAAAAACTCCATTGTTCTCGATTTGAACATTTGGTTCATAATTTTGTCTAAATTAGGTTCCAATCCTCCATCCTAATAAATAATTGATACATAAGTTTTTATATTTAAAAAAAAATCAAAGGCGGATCAATGACTTAAGGTAGTGTGTTAATGTAAAGCTCGAACGATTGAAAAATAAAAAATTTTAAAATAATTTTCCTTGTCATTCTCAAAAAATTTTTTTAACATATTTTTTTGACGATAGAATTGATAAATTCATCTACAATTTTTGATTAAATAATTATTTAGTTACATATATTGATAATATAAATAATAATGCAATCAGGTTTTTTTTTCTTCAAAATCTGAAAATTCATGGACAATTGTAATAATATAATAATATATTATTTTAATTTTATGTTTATAATATTTTATAATATCTTTTTTATACACTAAAAAAATCTTAAATTCACCCAAAGAATTGAGTTCAAATTCTCCTTTCCAATAAAAAAAAAGGTTGATCTTAGCTTATGTCATTCGTTCTTCTTGAAAAAAAAAAAAAAAAAAAAAAAAGAAGGAAAACATGACATTAGTAAAAGAGCACTAACACTGTCAAAGTCGCCAGGATGGTGATGGGCTTAATGGCCACTCTGTGTTCTACTTTAAACATTTTTTTTTTTATTTAATATCAATCCACCCTTAATTTATCTATCAAATCCTTTTCTCCTACCTTCAATAATAATAATAATAATAACAATAATAATACATAAGAGTTTCGTATCATAATCCAATAGATTTTTTTTTAAAGGTAAGTATCTCGATTTTTTATTTTATAAAAATTTATGTAGAATCTCTTCATCATAAAAAGTCTTATTATTATTATTATTTTTCAATTTGATGCTACATCACCGTTTAATAATATAGGGATCCACTCTATTACATATATTCTATGATTTTTTTTTTGTTTTATATGATAAAAATCTTTTTTTGGACAATAACTTTTTAAGGTTTCCAATGCTTAATGAATAATGATATGAACATTTAAAACTTGTAGGTCGGTTTGATTTTTTCAATGAAAAAAAAATCCTCTTAAAGTTATAATCAATTTGTCAAATATATTTTAAAACCAAATACAACCTCAAAATTTTTTTGACATTTTCATGGATTACAAATTGGGTGAAAATGATAATATCTCATTTGTCATGTTTAGTGGGAGATGAGTTTTCAGGGGACCGCTCTAGCTAAAACCTTGATTTAGACAAGCATTAGGGCTTTTGAAAGTTACCTTATGTTTTAAAGAATTTAATTTTTTAAATAATCATGTTATTTTGTTTTAAATATTTGTATTTTTTAGCATTACAAATAATTTTGAATAAATTTAAAATTAGAATTTACTTGTTCACGAGTAAATCAATTAATTCATAGATGAGATCTTATAATCAAATCAATAATTATATGTTATGTCGAAAAATATAATTTTTTGAAACAAAAAGGGTGTGAGGAAAATATTTTTTATTTAGTGATTTTTTTTTTATTTTTTAAGATTTGAAAATTGATTGAAATTAAATCTTACAATTTGAAACTTGATATGATGATATGATACAAAAATAATACAAATAAAATATAAAATTTTTAAAAAATCATAAATAAACTTAATAAAACAAAAGATTATATTTTATATTTTTATGTTAGACATGAATTATATTACATGATTTTTATGTAAAACATGATACAAATATAATATTTTATATAACACGATGACATAAATTATCAAATTTAATTAAAATCAAAATATAATAATAATTAAAGAAATCATCATTCAATCCTCATTCACATATTAAATTATGTTTTTTCAATTATCATGATATTTTGATTTTTGACAAATTTTTGATATGGATGTCTTGAGTCTATATTAATGGCTGTTTTAGCTTTTAGGCTTGAATTTTTGTTTTGTTTTATTTATTTATTTATTATTTTTGGTCCAAACTTACTATGAAGCCAAAATGAAAGTCCATAGATGACTCTACTTTCTTTCATTCATGCACATGGACACACATTTTTTAGGGTGAGTGTGGTTAAAAGGGATAAAAACCAAGTCTATATTCTAATACTCTATCCTATGTATGAGCTGTGTTTTTTTTTTTTTTTTTGAAATAGTAATAATTGTTTGATCGTTAATAAAATATTAAAAATTTTAATTTTAATGATTAAGGATTAAATTTTAATAATTTTAAGTAAAAATAAAATATTAATTTTTTTCTCATATTAGGTAAAAAGAGATTTTAGTTAAAAAAAAAAAAAATTAGGCAAATAAATCTCAAGCCTAAAAAATATTTATTAATTAGATCGAACATTTTTCTAGACAAACGTAATGAAAAAGGACTAAAATAAAATTATTTAAAAAACGTTTAGAATCCAAAATGAAGTAAATCTAAAATAAAAGATTAAAAACTATGAATGAAATTTACCATTTTTTAATAATGAAATTTGGACCAAATCAAGACTATATTAAGTTGAAAATTTATTGGAATAAAAAATGCTTCCCCTATTGGTTTAACTTGGTTATTATTGGATTAAAAAAAAACTTGGTTAAAATTATCGAGTTTAATTTCATTTAAAAATAACTAAAGTTATTATTATGAAATATATTAAGTTGGTAAAAACTTACACCTAAATATATGTAAAAAATGTAAAAAAATTGATTTTAGGTTCTAAGAATTTCTCGTTTTACAGTTAATGAAAATTTCGAATTATGTAAATAGATTAGTGGAATAACACATTTTTTTAAGATTAATTACCGTTTGGCCCAAATCAATGTTCAATAGGGCCTCGGTTCGCCCAAATCATTAATGATACGTTACCGTTTCATTCCTTTCATTTTCATCTATTTTCTTTTCGCTCAAAAAACCTTTCCTTTTGATAATCGCAAACTCGACGAAGGCAAAAAAATAAAAAAAACCAAGGATCAAAGTCCACGTGAAACGCATATCGAAATTAATTTGTGTCTTTTTCATTCTCTTTTCACGTCACTCGATCCTCTTGAGGTTTTTTTTTTTTTTTTTCCTTTTTCCCCTAAATTTTGTTCAGTTATTTTTTAATCCCTAATTATTAACTTCAATTAGGTCAATCGATGCTTTTAAGTTTTTAATTTCTCAATTCTTTGGCTTTTTTTTTATTCCTTCAGGATTTTCTGTGCTCCTCAATTGAGCTTCGAAGATGGATTTGGCGTCTCGTTACAAGGTAACTTTTTTAAATTTGATTTTTGTAATTATTATTTTGTATTCTGATTATTGATTGGAAGCAAATGCTACTGTAGTAAAGCTTTTGATTAAAAAAATGAAATTTTAATTTAGTTTTAGTTTAAGATTGATTTTAAAACAAATGCGATGAACTAAATCAACAAATCTGATATTATAGTCAATCGTATAGATTCTCTGTGTATAAATTTTATTTAACCTGTTTAAGTTTCTTATGAAAAGCGCAGTTTGGACTCTGCATTTTCTAAAAAATGCAATGAAAAGTCACCCTTTTTTGTTCCTCTTATTGAGCGTGTGGGTTAAACTTGTGATGCATGTACTGTATGTTGCATAAATGGATTCTGTTGTGCATTGATTACGAGTTAAATGATTGTTGAATTTGTTTTGTGATTATTTGTATTAAACTATGAGTTCGTGTGTAGGGGGTTGTTGGATTTGTTTTTGGAAATGAGAATTCCGGTTCCCGTGAAGATAGGTAATTTAATTGGGAATATGAATTATGATGTTTATTTTGCCATATTTGATATTGATGATGCGGCTGTTATACTATTTTTTGTGTGTCAATAGTTATGTTGAACGCTTGCTTGACCGTATAAGTAATGGTGTCCTGGCGGAGGATAGGAGAACTGCTATTGCAGAGCTTCAGTCTGTTGTGGCTGAAAGTCGTGCTGCCCAGCTAACTTTTGGAGCAATGGGTGTGTGTTCCTACCTTGTTGAATAGAGCTGGTATTGAAGTTAAAGTCCTCTGTCATTCTTGTTGTGTGTTTCTATTTTCTTTAATAAGGCTAGTATTTACATTTTTGCAGGCTTTCCTGTACTCATGGGTGTATTAAAGGAAGAACGAGATGACGTTGAAATGGTTTGAGATCTCTTTTGCTTGCTATATTTCTCTATTAGTTCTTCTTGTTTTTTTCTTATACACTGTTTCTCAGTAATGCACATATATGGTACCTCAGAGAGAACTTTAGTCCAACAGTTTGCAGTCCATCAAAAATATTTTTGTGGCATTTTTAAGACTCTGGTTTTGTTGAGGAAAATTATACTAAAAATATTTTCAGGAAAAGTTTAAATTGTCTTTAAGGGGGATTAATAGTTGAGAACTAAATTCAAATTACATAAATACATTCTGTATTAGATTTTATTACCGAAGCGGTAAGGGGTTGGTGATTGGTTTTGATAGTTGGATGATCTCTAACAGTTTAATCTGTATTTATGTTTCTATGAGTATGTTCCGCTCTATTTTGCAAGCCTTTTTCTTGCCCAAATCCTTATTTTCTTGCTGTTTACCTCCCAACTTATGACCTAAAAATTTTCTGGTAATTGTTCTTGGGAAATAATCATGCTGTTTCCTTTTTCTTGTAGTCCAAATATTGTTGTTTCCCTTTATCTCTCCACCATGTGACTTTGTTGATTGAAAATTTCCTGACAATGGATAAAACATGGATTACCCTTCATTCTCTTTATGCAGGTTCATGGGGCCCTTGAAACTCTTGTTGGTGCTTTGACACCTATTGATCATGCAAAAGGCTCTACGAATGAGGTTCAGCCAGCTTTAATGAATACTGATTTGCTTTCCCGAGAATCAGAGAGCATTTCTCTTCTACTAAGTTTGCTGGTGAGAGTTCTTTATATGCATCTAGAACTAGTTTATATGTTACTGTGGATCCTTCTTGTAATAGCATCATTATCTTCTGTGTTGGTGATATTTTAGTCAGAGGAGGATTTCTATGTACGATATTACACTCTTCAAATTTTGACAGCCCTTCTTACTAATTCTCCAAGTAGGTATGAGTCTTACAGAAATCCCTTCTATTCTACCTAGATTTTTTTTTATTGGTTTCTGCTCGAAAACCTCTTGCTGAGTTCCCATTCAGGTTGCAGGAAGCAATTCTGTCCATTCCTCGTGGTATAACTTGGCTCATGGATATGCTGATGGACCGTGAGGTACACAGCTTATTAATGACATGATCCTCTTGCAAATTTTGTTAATTTCCATGTTCTGCTTTTTGTAGGCCTGCTTGGTGCAATATGATTCTTCGGGAACCTTCTGGTTATATTACCTTATTTCTGTTTTTTCTGTCATTTACTTAGATTTATATTATCAAACATGAATATCTAAATTTGAAACTTATCTTTCAATTTGATTAGGATAGGATAATGATGATATTATGTGATTGCTTTTCTTTTTTATGAAGTTGATCGCTATTGACCTTCCAGGTTATACGAAATGAAGCCTTACTGCTTCTTACATACTTGACTCGTGAAGCTGAGGTGAGCTTCTGGTTTTGTTTAATACCCCTCTCTTCTGCCCTTTCATATTCCTTTTTTTTTTCCTTTGTGCACCTGAACCTTGCTTACATATGTTTGATTGCCATACTAACAGAGAGAGTTTTTTGATTTCAGGAGATTCAAAAGATTGTAGTCTTCGAAGGTGCATTTGAAAAAATTTTTAGTATTGTTAAGGAGGAAGGAGGTTCTGAAGGGGGTGTCGTTGTGCAGGTGATTCATTGAATTTATTTTTTTGAACTTCAGTGAACTTCATCTGGCTTGTTTGCTGTTAGACCATTCAATTTTTATTGTCTGTGGCCTGTTTATCTAAGTCATGCATGCAGTCAATCTAATTTTGCTATACTACTGTTGGAGAAATCTATATATGAATTAATGAGGTTCTTGTATTGTTCTTGCACAGGACTGTCTTGAGTTGCTGAACAATCTTCTTCGCAGTAATGCATCGAATCAGGTTTACTCCATGTTTTATTTTCATTGTTGTTATTTTTCATTTATGAGGTTTTCTCTGCTACTGATTTTAAGTGCATCTCAGGTACTACTAAGGGAGACTATGGGCTTTGACCCATTAATATCAATCCTGAAACTAAGAGGAAGTACTTACAGTTTCACTGAACAGAAGGTTAGATACTCAAGTGTTTATACCGTTCTATGGCTTCTGTTTTTCCTCCATTGCCAATTCCTATTGATTCTTTCACATGCTATCACAAGCTTACTGGTGATTTTTGTTGTCCATGAAACAAACAACATGCCAGTAGACAATTAATTTACTCGGTGTGTTGGAGACTATTAATTTGTTGATGATGGGAGGTTCAGAAGCTGATCCTCAAAAAGATTCGAACAAGATCACCAATAAAACAGTCCTAGTTCAGGTTTATTACAAATCATATCTGCTTGAATTGATTGCCTGAAGAGCTATCTGTTTCTGTGCTAGATTATCTTGTTGCCTGTTTTCTTGATTGTAGAAAAAGTTGTTGGACTATCTGCTAATGCTGGGTGTTGAAAGCCAATGGGCTCCAATTGCTGTGCGCTGTTCAGTAAGATATCTTTCTAGATTTGTTCTTGTTCTTCTTCTTCATTTCAGCATTCCCTTCTCTAATGGTTCTATTTTCCCAGGCACTAAGGTGCATTGGTGATTTGGTTGCTGGGCATCCCAAGAACCTGGATGCCCTTTCTAGCAAAGTTCTTGGTGAGGAGCCACAAGTAGAACCTGCTTTGAATTCTATTCTTCGAATCATTTTGCGAACATCTAGTACGCAAGAGTTTATTGCGGCTGACCATGTTTTTAAGAACTTTTGTGAGGTCAGCTTTTCTCTTGACTTCATATTTTTCTTTTGTTAATAAATATGCCTATGTAATTTACAAGTATCTCACATGTATGTGAACTGTTTTTTCTTGATTGTTAATTTTGGATCTTATTTTCTAGAAAAACATGGAAGGGCAAGCGATGTTAGCATCCACATTAATTCCTCAACCAAATTCGATGACTCATGCTTCTGTTGAGGAGGATGTGAACATGTCATTTGGAAGGTTTGTTCGCTCTTATAATGCTTTCTGTTCTGCACTTCTATATTTCAGCTGTTCAGACTAGGAAAATGTATTGAACTCTATGGAGTTAGTTAAATCTTAAGGTATTACTTGGCTGTTTGCTTCTTTCATATAAACACTTTCATTTAATGAAATTATTTAATTATGTTGTATATGTGACAGCATGCTGTTACATGGTCTTGCATTGAGTGAAAGCGATGGTGATCTTGAGGTAACCTCATGTTCTCACTTTTTTCATTGTGCATCATCAATTTAGTGAAAAAGAACAATACAGAGGGCCTAAATTTGTTGGACTATCTCATGATATTGCATGAAGATTTTATAAATATTAATCTCCATCATATAGAATATTAGATTTTCTTCATGTGGCTTACTGCCTGAGAATTATCCAGCTGATATTGTGAAGTACAGACTTGTTGCAGGGCTGCTAGTGTGCTTACTCACATTCTTAAGGACAATACTCAATGCAAGGAAAGGGTATGCTGTCACATTTTCACTTATATCTAAATCTAAAGCCAAATTTCTCTGTAATCTAATTGCAATGGAGATTGTGCAGGTTCTACGGATTGAACTTGAAGCGCCAATGCCATCCTTAGGAGCTCCTGAGCTACTATTGCACCGTATTGTTAGGTACTTGGCTGTTGCCTCTTCCATGAAAAATAAAGATGGGAAGCCAGGTTACTCGTATGTTCAACCAATTATCTTGAAACTGCTCGTCACTTGGCTAGCAGATTGCCCAAGTGCAGTGCAATGCTTCTTAGATTCACGCCCCCACTTAACTTATCTGCTTGAGTTGGTGTCAAACACATCATCAACTGTGTGTATTAGGGGGTTGGCTGCAATTATCTTGGGAGAATGTGTGATTTACAATAAATCTAGTGATAGTGGAAAGGATGGTTCTACCATAGCTGATGCCATAAGCCAGAAAATTGGGCTTACATCTTACTTTTTGAAGTTTGATGAGATGCAGAGAAGCTTCCTTTTCTCTTCAGTGAAGCCCGCTCAGTCCCATAAACGATTGACAAGATCCACTGCTGCTAGTATGGCAGAGATTGAAGATGTTGATGAGAGTGATTTGTCAGATCAGAAGAATGAGGATCACCCAATCCTCACATCAATATTTGATACTCAGTTTGTTAATTTTGTGAAGAGTTTGGAAGTGTATATTAGAGAGAACATTGTGGATGTTTACAGTCGCCCTAAGAGTGATGTGGCTGTTGTGCCTGCAGAAATGGAACAAAAGGGTGGAGAAACTGACAAGGACTATATCAAGCGGCTAAAAGCATTTGTGGAGAAACAATGCTCTGAGATACAGGTAATAGGAAACTGAAAAAAAAAAAAAATCTTTAGTAGGAAATAACTTTACTGTTAAAGACGTGTATGAATTGATATTTTGTTTCATCTGCAATTATTCTTTTCGTCTTTTGAAAATTCACCACTATGGTTGTCAATTAGCTTCAAATGTTTTTACCTATCTGATCTTCTGTTTCCTTTTGCTTTTCATTTCTAGGAACTTCTTGGCAGGAATGCCACTTTGGCTGAGGATTTGGCTAGGACAGGTGGGAGTGGGCATTCTCAACCTGAGCTAAGGGTGGGCAATGGCTCAGATAGAGTCCAGGCAGAGACACTTCGTAGAGATCTTCAGGAGGCTTCTCAACGGCTAGAGATTCTAAAGGCGGAGAAAGCTAAGATTGAATCAGAGGCATCAATGTACCAGAATTTGTCTGGGAAGCTGGAGTCTGATCTTAAGGGTCTATCAGATGCTTACAATAGTCTTGAACAGACCAATCTCCACCTTGAAAAAGAGGTGAAAGCTTTGAAGAGCGGAGGGGCATCAACCTCTCCTGATATCGAGGCAATAAAAGCTGAAGCTAGGGAAGAAGCCCAGAAGGAAAGCGAAGCAGAGCTGAATGATTTACTCGTATGCCTAGGGCAAGAGCAAAGCAAGGTGGAAAAGTTGAGTGCAAGGTTATCGGAATTAGGCGAGGACGTGGACAAACTGCTTGAAGGTATCGGAGATAATATGGGGCTTCCTGAAGATGATGAAGAGGATGAAGACTGATGGAGCTTGTGTTAGTAGGATCAAATGTAATGTCTTCTTCAACCTCTATTGAGGTTTGCTGGTTGTGTTTGTACATTTCGTGGGGAACTGTACAGTTTATTAGTCACTATGGATTAACTAATCTTTGTTCATTTGGATTTAAATTACGATTCCTATAGATCTTGTCAGTTATCAAGCTTTACTCATCACCATGTGAGATGATTATTAAAGGGAATTTGGGAAGCAAACAATCGGAAAATCTCAGTGTCCCAGTTTTGTATTCTTCTATTTAATTTAATTTTTCTTGTTCACACGCATTGGATTTTAAACAAAATATCCGTCTAATAAGTTAGGCAATAACTTAGTTGGGTTCCAATTTTAGGATTTTCCAAGGCTTTGCCTGATCATGAAAAAAAGCGCTTTCGAGTTTTATTTTTTATTTTAATTATCTTTAATCCTTAATTAAAAAAAATTACGTGCATAAATTTTTTAGAACCAACAATTTTTAACCGTAACCTCCAGTAAGATGTGAATGCGAAGTTAAGTCGGCAGAAAAAACAACGGTCGAGTTAAACTTATAGCGACAAAAGCAAATGCTGCTGCATGTTTTACTCATAGACTCTTACAGTGATATGAACAGATGCAGTTGCATGTTTTACTCAATGACCCGATAGATTCAAATACAAGTGGGGACCTTAAACAATGCCACTTTAACCACGTTGGACCCTGAACAAAAAAGCAAAAACTACAAAGGTTTGTTGTTGTTGACTTGTTGGTTTTTTTTTTCTTAACGAAGGTTTGTTGGTGTGCATGCAGTAAATATGGATAAGATGAACTCAACTGAAGCAGGTGTTGCAGGAATGATTCAACACAGAGCTTGTGCTCTTGTTGGATTGCTTGGGAATCCAAGTGATGTTTACTTTGGGAAAACGATCTCTTTTAGCCTTGGAAACTTCTGGGCTTCGGTTAAATTGGAGCCTTCACATCATCTTGTCATCAAGCCTCATCCTACTCATGATCTTGTTCAGTTTAACTCTCTGGATCACCTTGTACTTTCTTTCTCTTGCAGTCTTAAGATTTTCTTCTGCATTGTTGGGTGTTTATGTTTGTAGGATCTGATGAGTTTTTCTTTTTCTTTTCTCTATTTCTCTCTTATTTCTTTGGCTAGATTGAATCTGACTATTTTGGTTATATCAACAATTCCAAGGTAATTCAGAAAATACCCAGATTGCGAATTGTTGGTTTTTGCACCTGATGTTAATTATCTAAGATGGATAATGTCAATGATAATGATTTTATATGAAAACCTCCTTACTATATTATATACGAAATCCTACTTGGCTAGTATTTTTGATGAAGTGTTTGGAATTGGTTCTGCAGTTTGGGCTTTTTGATGCTAATATGCATCTCGACATATATAAAAATATTATATATATATATATATACACACACACACACATGTTTGCTTTTTTGGAATTGGTACTGCAATTTGGGCTTTAATCTGACAAATGATAATACAAGCCACATGCTTTTGCGTTGTCCCTTTTAAGCTGCTTTAGTAATGAGATTTTTCATTGCAACAATGGAATAAAATCCAATTTCCCATGAATTATGTCTGATTCCACTTGCATTCACAAGTATATATATCTACATTGCGGATTTGACATGAATGGGGCTGAAGCACACATTGTTTTACTTGCAGGTATATCAGTTGGAAAGTGTAGGTTATTATGGAGGTGTACGACCGCTTATGGCAATTTGTAAGGTCTTCGATAAGCATTGTAAGGATAACAATATAAATCTCCAACAGGGGAACTTCACTCTATCGTATGATACCAATATCCCTCGCCAGGTGGAGCTCCAAATAGCAAATACAAGAAATTTGTATACTCTTTCGATCAAACTCATCATGCCATTTCAGTTATGATTTTTTTTTTCTTTTCAATTTCTCTCTGTCGGTGTAATGTTCTTGTGTTATTCTTACAGCAATATATGGTTTACACTAGTGATTTTTCAGACAGGACTTTCAGGGTCGAGTGCTATCGGATGTGCTGCCCTTAGCTGCCTTCTTGATTTTTACAAGGTCAGACATTTGATTAAAGTACAAGTCAGACCCAACCTTACCCTTAGTGCAGAGGTAGAACTTGGAATCGTTGCTGGCCTCCAAGATAGGGTGGCACAGGTCTATGGAGGCCTTGTCCACATGGTATGTTATCTTTAAGTAATCTTATCGACAAATTTTTGTAAACGTTGTAATTTATGCATGCACACTGATTCTTCTGTAGGATTTTAGCAAGGAAAACATGGACAAGTTGGGACATGGCATCTACACCCCAATGGATATTAGTCTTCTACCACCTCTCCATGTCATTTACGCTGAGAATCCAAGTGATTCTGGGAAGGTTAGCAGGATGGCTTTTACTTCCTCTTTTATGGCATGACTTCTGGAAGTAGTGAAATGAGCACATATTGTTTCGAATGCAGGTACATAGCACTGTGCGACAGAGGTGGCTTAATGGCGATGAGTTTATCATATCATCGATGACAGAAGTTGCAAACATAGCAGAAGGGCAGAGTGTGATACTTGAAAAGAATTATCCAAAGCTTGCAGAACTCATGAATCGTAATTTTGACCTCCGAAGGTAAGATTTTTTGCATGTCACGACCACAACTAACCATGACATTCTGACCAAGGATTGTCCATTTAAGTTGTTCTTGGTATATATTTTTCTGCTGAATGCCGTTATGTGAATCTTATGCAGGCGCATGTTTGGGGACGAGTGCCTAGGTGCTTTAAACATAGAAATGGTGGAGGTGGCTCGGAGAGTTGGTGCTGCTTCGAAATTTACAGGCAGTGGAGGAGCTGTGGTTGTGTTCTGCCCTGATGGGCCTTCACAAGTGAAACTTCTTGAAGATGTATGTCAAAAAGCTGGATTTATTATCCAACCAATACAGCTTGTTCCTTCATGTCTAAATAATGTCGATCTCAAGACCCTGTCAAACTAGGAGATTTCTGTACCATCTACAAATGAAGAGCATTACAGGCATTGCTTGGGCATTTATTGAGCAATTATAGAATTAATGATCAATGGTTGTTAATTGATAGGTGGTTTTTCTTTATTATTCTAAAATGCATGAATTTTATTATGGGAGTTCAAAGAACTAGAAGAAGCAATCACTAATGGTTATTTCTAACTACCTTCTGCATCTCAAGAGCTTCAGAGCCATTACACTAATCTTTGGGCATTTGACATATTTAACTCTTTTGGTTTATAACAGTTAAAAATGTAAAAGCATTCATTTTTTGGTTAGTTCTACAGGGTAATTTTCAAGATTGTATAGATTTTTCAGTTCATCCTGAGGTGACCGTCTCATGTGAATGCCTAATGATCTAGAGCAATTACCAATTTGCAATTCTATAGAACTTCAAGAAGAAAAGAAAGAAGACTTTTCATGACATAACACCTTGGCAAGTAAACCAATGAAGAAGATGAAAACATTATGAATAAAATTACCCAAAAATATAATATTAACATTGATAGAACTGTACTGAACATGAATGTGACTTCTACAAGTACATTATATCTGCTAATAGGACCGAGTCACCTTTTTTTCTCAACAAAAATAGAAGTTGCCATCGCATCTAGAAGCAACTTTTACAACTCTAATGGCCGGTGTTAATACCATAGCCATTAATGTGCTGTTAAATTGGAAGGTTTCATTCCCATTGCTTCATAGTATGCTTTCTCAGCATTGGTCATCCGATCTTGGAACATAGTCCATTCTTTCCTACACCTTTCCCTCACCTGGCACAGGAAATTTGGAACTTTTAAGGCTCTCATCAAAACAAACATTGCAGATTCATAAACTAGGGAAGAAAAGCACGCTTTTGTATTGTGCATGCATATATGTATATGTGTGTGCAAGAGAGAGAGAGAGAGAGAGGAATATTTAGTGCAGACCACTTCCCATGGTGCCTTTCCACCCTCAGCTTGGCCCTGTGAAAAAAGAAGAAAACAGCAATAAAGCATACTGCGCATAAGAAGTGGTTATATAGATGTTTAATGGGTTTACATGTACGTACCTGGTCCCCAAGAGAAGGAATACTTTGATGTACAATCCACTGAGCATCTACAACCCCTATTTTCTCATGAGGAGGCTGCTTGCAAAGAAAGTTGTAAAATCAACAAAGGTCTTGAGTGTATGTATGTAAGGGATGGAGGAGGAATAAGACAGTTGCTAACCTCGACACATTTCCTAAGAGAGAAATCCAGACCCCATCCGTGAACCAAATCATTCTGCATTTTAAACGAGAATTTATATCATATACAGGGAAAAGTTGAGAAATGACAACATCCGCAAAAAATAAACTCATGGCTTACCTGAATCATATGCCAAACACACCGCCATGCATCCCGAGAAAACACAGTAGCCATGATCTCAACAAATCTGAGCATTAAGTATGCAAGACAATTAGCAAAAAGTTGAAGAAATAAGCAATATGTTTAAAAATTTTAACAAAAGGGATTAATTCTGTTTCATACGCTGCACATGGAGGCAAACGTGGATCAGTACACCAGCCAGGTCTTTCCTCAGTATCCCTGCAGGAGAAAAAAGGAATACCAAAGGTCAAACCACCTTTCTACCAAAGAAAACATTACAACCTTATTGAATTATGGATTATGTATTCTGAAACCACAATCAAGCAGTTATATATAGTGCTCTTACTTGTGAACTTCAGTGTTGTCTCTCTTCCTTGTCATTGCCCATGTCAGCCCACCACTGTTTGGATCTAAACCTGGCTGGGATATTTCTAAACCATGTTTTCTGACAAGTTTTATGTATCTGAGAACAAAATGAGTTTAATTTCAGCTTACTCAAATGTATTTATAACCGAAGCAAGACAGTGAACTTATAGACTTACTCCTCTGCATCAAAGTGCTCCACCCCAAGATCCTCATCCCACATAAAAATGTAGTCATATGGTGCAACAATGTCAGGGTGCAAAAAGCGCTTCGCATACCACCTTGATGAAAATTTAAGGAGTTTAAGTGAAAATTTGGGCTTAACAAATTCTCATACAACCTACTGGATTAATGTAAGATTTATAAAGCGAGAAGAGCTAGTTGCTAACCATTTAGTCTGCTTTCGAACACTCACGTGAATAGCTCGTTTTGACCACTCAAACTCATCCCATTCAGTGGTTAGACCATCATAATGAAACAACACAATTGTGAAGTTCTCTGAAAACTGTAAAATAAAGGTTTTAGATAAGAGAGTACAGACATGTTAGGGAACAGGGAGTCAAGAATATATATATATATATATATATTTATTATTTATATGTGTTGTATGTGTTTGTTTGTATAGAGAGAGAGAGAGAGAACTGACCTTTTTCACAGCAGCATCAATATTGTTTTTCTGATTATAACCAACAGTAAAAGTTACAAGATACTTCGGTTTGACAGTTAAGTCCTGCAAATGCAACCCGTCAACCAGGATTAGAATAGAGAAAAAAAAAATGAATTGAATCACAATGGAAAAATGGATAGATAATCATCATTGCCCCATCAACTTCATCTGGGTACCAGAGTCAAACATGTATATGCTGTCGAACACAAATTCAACTTTTACTAAATTCTTCCTTATGTGTATAGATGGCGATCAGTTCAAACTCCCTGACGTGTATCAGACTAGGATAGATAAACATAAAGAAGAGTCAGAGTAACATAAAGCGTAGAAGATGCATACCTCACTTGGCTGACCCCATAATCGACGGAGATAGAAATCTGACTCAGATGCAATTATACCAGGGGGAAGTCTTTCAGCACCCCGTGGATTTGTTGGAATCCATATCTGCCATAATTAAGGATTAACAGTTAGCGCTCATGCTAAAACCTCTAAGTGTTAATGGTTACAGGTTTTCCTTGAAAATTGTTACAGTAACTGTAGACGACTGTCACATACTAGCCAGAAAAAGAAAGTCTAATCTAATGATTATTTAAGCATATTTTGACCTCTATCCCTAATCACATAATGTAAGAACAGTGAGATACTGTCAGAGTTTGATGCATACACAAAGTAATATACAAGGTAATGGGTAAAAGAGATTCACAAAATTTCTCCAGCCTAAATTACCAACAGTTTAAAGAAGCGTGGATCCATCTCCCAGAAGGATAGACGAGATCTTTAATTTTTGTTTCCTTCATAAAATGGTTGTAACCAACAATGAAAATTTCCTTGATAAAACAAAACCATCAATCCAGAACCAAGTAGTTTTACAGGTAATTGATTGGATTTGAAAAGTTCTAGTCAAAGCTACCAAGCTGACATTAGCAACTTTATAAAAAATGGACTGTGAAGTACCTCATGCTTGAAAAGCAGGTTTCATCAGTTGATAGAACTGAGGTTCAAATTTTCAATTTCCCATAATCAAATATGCATAAATCAAACTTTATTTACTAATAAAACTAAAACTAAATTTGTTTAACTCTGAAATTAATAATTCAATGTAAATTGTGTATATATGGCATTGATAACTTGATTATGAAGAAATTCTTTATCCAAAAATCTTCAACCAGTTTTGGTAGAAATCACGGTTAATTTTTCATAATTTCAAGACAAGGGCAGGCTACAATCTAGATCCTGAATTGTAATGCTGCATATATAATCAAAATAAAGGGGAGTTACCTTTGTCTCATTGTTTTTGTAAGATGGCATTGAGACGACCTTATTAGCCTTGAGAGAGTTCAAAGCATTAAATAGTGCTTGGGTTGAAAGGCCCGAATATTTGTCCTCAATATATGTAAGATCAATGGAAGGGAATAGGCTGGATGGGAGATTCATCTACCAAAATTAAAATATAGAAATAAATTTGTTATTCCATTTTCAAGAACACAGGAAAGGGGGAAACAAAAGGAAACAAAAGAAATCCATTCAGAAAACAACTAGATATGTATGAGATAGTCAGAGTAACCAGTGTACCTTAGTCAATGACAGCGTTGGAAAGGATACCCCTATAAAGAAGCCAAAAATAATTCCAGCAAAAGTTGTTATAATAAGCCTCATTGTTTCATTTGGTTTCCTTACATTACAACTGCAGCCGAATAAAGGAGAATGTAACTCGTATTAATACCACTTTTGGTCTTATTTAAACCTTGTGAACAAGTAAAAATACCAATGAATGGAAATAGAAAAGAAAAATTGAAAAGGCTTTCTAGTTTCTAGTACAAGAATAGTATGAAAAGCAATACCTCCGTAAGGGAACTCCCATTATGCTCAAGATCTTCTTAGTCTACTTTTACAAAGATATAATTTGAAACCCAACAAAAGATTAATACACCAGATGCCGTAATCAACTTTGAAGTTCAAACTGAAATGATAACCCACAGGGTATGGCAACCAGGGCTGAAGAAGGTTTACTAAAAATTAGTGTCAACTGAGGTCAGAGAAATGTAAAACAGGCAGTATGAACAGAATATAACATTACATAGCTGAAAAACAGAACATTAGCTCCTATCATACTCTTGCTAGTGGTAGATTAATCTCAGCTAATCGCAATATACATCAGGTAACAGCCAGGCTTATCGAAATTGGTTATTCATCACACACTAACTTGACCTATTACTTGAATTTAGCAGTAGAGTTTAACTGTTCAATCCTAAGCACCAATTCACCACTCAAAATAGAGATAAACAGGAGGAAAGGTTGTATCTACCAATTAAGCTATGCTTCAGCCACAACATAAAAACATAAGAACAACTGAACAAGGAGTGCATGTCACCACATAAGGGCTGAGAGCTTATTAAGCTGGAAAAAAACAAAGTTTTTATGAGGCAGTGCAAATGGATAAAGATCAAAGTTTCATGATTGAACTTCCAGCAAGCAAATTCGGCCAAAACTAGCTTGAATTTTTCCTTTTTAACCACACCCACAACTAACGTAGCAGAAAAAAAGGAACTTAAAAACACAAATACCATAAAAGGCAGACATGAACCACGCAAAATTATACGTTCTTCCTTACAAAATTCACCTGAAAATGTAACAAAATTTTCCATTAACCTCAAACACCAAGCTAAAAAATTTCCCATCAACCCATTTACCATTAAAAAAACCCTGTCTTGGAATTGACAAAACAGCTTAGTTCCAATTCAAGCAAACCATTTTAAGCAAACGTTAATCATAGTTATTCAAGAAATAAATAAGAAGAATCGAAAAAGGAAAATTCAACCATTGAATCCAACACTCAAAAACACAAAAAGCTCATTATTTTCAAAGAGAAATAATATTACCCAATGAGAAAAACAACATACATGGAACCAAAACGAGAATTCTCAATCTCGGTTTTTCTTAGAAGAGTGAGATCAGTGAAAATTTTGAATCTTGGAAGATAGACAATTTTAGCAACAAGACCAATAACCGGCCTGAAACTAGTCCTAGGTTGCGCAGCTTCCTTTCACCGTTTTTCCTGCTTTGAGGTGTTCTTGTGTGTAGGATAGTCGGGCTCTTTAAAATTTTCACAATCAGAATCTGTCAAGGCTTTTGCCACTTGATTCGTTTGATTAAAAGTTCAAATCAAATCTATATGTTACAAGTGGGACCCTTGATTGATGCCATGTCTTTAAAGCCTAGTGGACTCTTATTTGAGTTTGAATTAACCACATGGAATCCATATCAAGATAGGTGGGACCCCATTCTGAGCTTAGATTAAACTGTTTTCAAGACTTTCATGTTGTTTGATCATAATTGGAAGGAACTGTTTGGTCTCATGCTTTTGAAGTTTTAAATCTTTGAATCATTATTTGTTCTTCCATGTCAAGACTGAAAGTTAATAGGACAAGCAGGTGTCTCATTGTCCCCCACAGACCACAACTTAGTTTTGATTTCTTATGAGTGTTCAAAATTTGAATCTTTTGGGTGAGGTTTGGTTTCTGTGTCTTTAGTTACTTTTTATTTTGGGACAAAGACTGATGGAAACCAATAATGTCTATGGCAGTGAGGAATTAAAGATTGTTAATCAGTAGATTGCAACAAAAAAAATATATATGGAAAGGAGGATATTTGGTTATAAATTTGCTTCCTTTTCATGTGTTTATCATTTGAAGATTGATGTAAAATAAATGTTATATGATAACGAATTATATCGGATTTAATTTTATTATTTTGATTAATATCTATTATCATATATTTTAAAAAATTGAATCAAAATTTTTTGAAATTTAATTAATTTGAATTGAATTTTATTATTTATTAATAAAATGTTGAATATTTAATTTTAATAATTAAAATTTATCATTAGCAATTTCAAATAAAATTTTGAGAAGGTGGGGGGTGAATCTCAATTAACCCAATTTGAACAGGACCAACAACTTTCAATTACGTGAAAAACAACAATACAAATCAAATTGAGCCCACTCAATAATTTCCATTTTTCGTTTTGGGCCAAAAAATTTTCCCCTTTTGAGTCCAAACTTTATTTCAAGTGAGGCCCACGAAAACATTACGAGAGTGGTACTTGATCGCACACGTGGCAAAGAAGGAACTCTTGACAGAAAGAACATCCAGTTATAATCCTCCACGTGTTGTAATTAAGACCTAACCAAAACAAAAGTAAAACAAAAATAAATAAAAGCTCAAAAATCAAAATTATCCACCGATTTTTTTTTTTCAATTATAGGCTTGATAATAAGCATTGATATTAATCTTTTATTCATACTTTATTTAGAAAAAATAGAACTTTTGATCAAACTAAGGATTGGTTGAAGTGAAAAATCTAGCTGGAACTTGGAAGTAATCTTGTAAAACAGACAACATTGTATTTCCGACAAAGATCGGAAACAAGGAACGATGTCGGCACCGGACATTGCTTCAATCTTGGAAAACTCAAGGGAACTTGATCGGTTAAGGAAAGAACAAGAAGAGGTGCTTATCGAAATCAACAAGCTTCACAAGAAGCTTCAAGCTAGTAAATTTCTCAACCTTTTTCCTTTAGCTTCAAATTTCATGATCTGGGTTGATTTATATGGTTCCTAAGATTAATGGGCTTGTTTTAGATTATCAAAATATGGTTTTCTTTTGGCTCTCTGGGTTTTTATTTTTTTATTTAAAAACTGATTTTTTAAGGTGAGTTTGGAATAAAAAGAGCTTAAATTTTGTTGATGATGGATTTTATTGGATCATGAAGTTATTTTTGCTGTACATTATTATTTATTATTTTAATTTATGATTTTTTTTAGGAGAAACGAAAACTTGAGTAATCTGATCAAAGAAGAGAGGAATAGTTTTGTTGGGCAGTTTGACTATTGACTTGCTTTAAAACTTAGCTACATTTGTATTTGAGAAAGAAGTTAAGTTCCACTAAGTGGAGTTTAGAAGGTTTTATGGTCTAAATTGAGGTTTAAAGCTAAGTGGAGTATCCATGTCATGTAATTTTGGAGTAAAGGTTTTGCCTTCAGGATCACAAAACATGCTGTTTTGCTGAATTGGAAACTAATGGGGCCTAATTTTCATGGAGAATGAAATTATGTGGTTTTCACACATGATACGCTGATGCTCGTTATATACTTGGAAATCCATGTAGAGAGTGGTTAAATTTACATTTAGATTAATGTTCAGAGCTTCATGTATAATTACCTTTTAATTAGTGTGCCTCATAATATCCATTTAGTTGTTTTAGTTCAGAGTTTCTATATTTTTTCCCAAAATGTTTTGATTGATTTAATTGAGAATGTTTACACTAAAGATATCAGAAATCAGAATATTCTACAAATTAACAACTAACTGTATGAATTGGATCACTAAAAATATTGTTGTCAATTCAATATGGATTACGTTGATTAGCAGTTTCTTGGATGTGCTTTCAGTCGACGACCAGGTCCAGGAGTATAGAAGAAGTATTGTAAAAAGAATTTTGAGATCCACATGCTTGTTCTCATTTAAAAACTATATTTAGAAACTATGAGATGCATATAAGATCACACAACCTGGTGGGATTTGTGGCTTGGTTATGTAATTTCAAATCAGAGGCTTGTTGTGCGTCCTAGATCCCATTTATTTGCTGCAATCCACAGTTGCAAAAAGAGTTTCTGACTTGAACTAAAGGTTTACAAGAATTTTTGGTTCTTCTTCTATGAATGTTGCTCCTGGATAACGCCTTGAGGATTTACAGGTTTTGACAATAATTTATCCAATCAATTTTTGTATTGTTTCTGGCATCAAGTGATTTACTACACTTTTAATGGATAGAAAACTTGCTAAAAAGTCTAGGAAATGGAAGATTAAATTGTATTCTTTAAGATTTGAGAATAGTTTTTCTTTCTTCTCTTACCTTTTGGGCGTTGTTCTTTATTAACTGTTACTGATAGTTTATACTAATCTTGAACTTCTGTATATCATTGCAGCTCCTGAGGTAGTTGAAAAACCTGGTGATTCTTCATTATCTAGGCTAAAAGGTTTATATATTCAAGCTAGAGATCTTTCAGAGAGGGAAATAACGTATGTTCATTATCTCTAATGAAGTATTGTACAATTTTCTTTGTCATTCTCTCTCTCTCTCTCTCTTTCTCTAGTGAATCCTGGGCTTGTGCAGATGTGGCAACTTTTTCTCTATAAATTTTTGGGCTAGTGTAGCGATGAACTTTCTGGTTTGGTTCTATAGGCCTTTTATTATTCTCAGTACTGTATTCCATTGTTTTTTATACAGGATTTCCAACTTGTTACTAAATCAACTTGACTCTTTCTTGCCTTCGGGACCGCCAGGACAACAACGAAGAAAGATGGGTGTGTGCTACTAACTTTTTCTATATGAGACATTTTAGTTGCTTTAACCTCTATATTGCTTTCTCCCTTTATAATTAGGCTCCGTTTGGTTGGTGCTTTTGGTTTTTGCTATTTGTACCTTCTTTTCAGTTTTGGCTTTTTTTTTGCTTTTCACTTTCTATTAAAAAAAGCGAGAAGCAAAAGCATTAACCAAAGAAGCCTTAGGAATTTTGACACATGCATTCTTATAATGCAAAAGTTAAGGTCATCTCTTGGCCACCTTGGCACTTGACTTATCCTTTAATTGTCGTGATTATATAAATACCAAAGAGGATTTAAGATAAGACTGTAATTTTCTTCACTTTGATTTTCTCCATCTTATACTGTCTATCTTTCCCTTTCTAAAAGTACAAATTTTGAGTAGTTTAATGAAACATCGAATTGCTTGGATGATGACCTAAAAGTTGTTGAGTTGATGTGACCATGGGCTCCAAATTTATATCATGATAGTTAAAATCAGATCAAAACTTAGCAATTGGATGAAATTATTAAGTGTTTATGATTTTTCTATTTTTCTAATGCTAGAACATTGAATATATGACATGTGCCAAAAAAGAAAACTCATTTCGTAGATTTCAGATACTAGTACAAGAGTATCAGAACTTCCTATTTATGTAGCTGACGTTAAACAAATTGCAGATGGTAATGATCAGAAAAAGAAAAGAATGAAGTCTGATTCAGATATCTCTCGCCTTTCTCCTTCTATGAGGAGTCACAGTGAGAATTTTGTTAGTCTCAAAGATGAACAGGTAAGCTTTTAGATGATGTAGCAAACACAAAAACCAGATTGTGTTTTCTATCGCAATCGTTTGTTGATATTTGTTCATAGAACTAATTTACTGTGTTCATTCTTAACTCTTATTTCCATGCTAGATAACAAAGTATACTGTTCCATATACCTCCAAACTAAGGAGATTGAAATGTGCCCTTGTATTCAGGTAGCTGCAAGAGTCAAATCTGATGCTGAGAAGGATGAGTGGTTTGTTGTAAAGGTGATAAATTTTGACGAGAAAACAAAAGAGTAAGTAAGGTTCCTGTAGGACATTTCATTTTGGCATGTGTCAAAATCCATTCCGAATCTTCTCTCTTCTTGCTTTTAAGTTGCATCTCCCTATGCAGGTTTGAAGTACTTGATGAGGAGCCAGGTGATGATGAAGAGGGCAGTGGCCAACGGTAAGCTTTTATGCGTTAGTTCTTTGTAAGTTAGGTTACATTGAAATAATTGTTCTAAATTATGCTTGTTCATGCTCATTTTTTACTTGTAAGGGGGGACTCTATCATGTTTTATTTGTTATGATAGATTGATATTGGAATTTGAGATCAGTAAGTTATTTACTTGTACGGCACCAGATTAGTTGGCCTTTTTTCTTCCGTTTCCAGTTTAAAAGATAAGAAATTGTTTGTAATGGAAGCATGCTTTAACTATAATTTCGAGAAAACTTGAAAAGTATAAATATATTGAGGGCTCAAATTCTTTGATGGAAACTCTTATGAAATACTATGCCTTGGTGATTGCTGGGTAAAGCTTTTTTTTTTTTTTTCAATTTTTTAAATAACTGAAATTAGTCCATCTGCAAGATGTTGATTTTTGTTATTGTAACTGCAGGTACAAGCTGCCTGCTTCTTGCATTATACCTTTCCCCAAGCGAAATGATTTTTCTAGTGCTCAAGAATTCCCAGCTGGAAAACATGTTTTGGCAGTTTATCCAGGAACAACTGCGCTCTATAAGGCAACTGTCATCAATACTCCTCGAAAGGTGACTATTCCAGTCATCACTGTCATCAGTACCCCAATATATAATTTTGGATCATTTGCTCTGGTTTTTATTCTTTCATAGATTTGCTAAAGTATTCTTTTTATTTTCTTATATGTTGATCTGACTACTAATTTCTTGTGCACATCTGTTGGGGGGCTATCAACCATTCTATATCTTTCCAGAGGAAATCAGATGAGTAAGTAACATCCTCCATTCTGGCCCTGTCTAGCAGATTCTTGGAAAAGAAAATGGAAAACATATTAGATAAATATGTTACATGTCATCATGCGATAAAAACTGGTTTTTCGGCCTGTTTACACTCTTCCTTGTTTTGTTATTCTTCTTCCATAAACAATGGAAAGTAACAAGCATGAACTTTTCATTTCTGACTCTCCGTTTTATGTTGTCATTTTTTTTTTCTTGTCTAGGTATTTACTGGAATTCGATGATGATGAGGAAGACGGAGCTTTGCCTCAGAGGACAGTACCCTTTCACAAGGTGGTTGCCTTGCCATTAGGACATCGACAATAGTATAAATGTGTATAATTTAGAGCTATAGCTGGTGTTTAAACATGTGAATCTGAACCCTAATTTTCACGCCCTGTGTATTGGCTTAGTAATGAAAGATTGACACTGATATCCCTATTGTTACTTCTAGTTCTTTAGTGCTTCTTCATTACTAGTAAAGGGTGGCCATTGTTCCTGAGCTGCAATAAGTTAGCTTTAAAGAATATAGGAAAATTTATCAAAGCTGACCTCCCTTTTGCAGGTAAATATGGAAGCTTGATAAAAAAAATCTGATAATTTTTTCTGCTTTAAATTGTAAAAAATTGAATCCGAAATTTAGTTTAGTTGGTTCAAAAGAAAAATTTATGCATAGCTGAACATTCTCTTGGTTGAAATTGAATCTTGCCTAAGTGAAAAGTGGAGGATACTGGCTAACTGACCTTGAAAATCATGAATTATGAATACACGTGTCAAAGTAATTACTCAAGACTAGGCTTTACGGCATGCTTGTGTAATTGGCAGAGGTGGATCGCTAAATGAACCATTGATTATATGATTAGCAATCCATCGATTAGCAGCCTCACTGTAGTGGACACCATCCCAGCTGATATACTTGGAAGGATTTCCACAAGAACCGGCAGGGATTTCGATACCATTTATGTTTTCTTTGTGGCCACAGTATACCTGAATGTCATCTTCATGAAATCCAAAGCAAATCGCTGCAGCATCAAGAAATCCTACAAGGCAAAAGAAAATTAAAATTTTTAACATTAGTAGATTTAAGGGTCCAATGAAATGGCCATTGATTTGTGTATAATCACTTGACAACCAGGACGAATTTCTGCATATAATTTACCTTGCTTTTTTGCGTTGCCGATCAGTTCATACTTTGCAGCGTAAATATCCACACATGTTAATGCTGCATGTGGTAGCTCTGCCCTTAGTTTGATCACTCCGTCGTTAAGCATCCTGTTGAACTCTATAGCATGGTCATTTTGAGCTTTGAGACAGCCATGCTTGCCAAGTTCCTCAGGCTTAATATCATGATAATGCAGCCTCACAGGCAAGCAACCAATTGGGCCTGTATTATGTATCCAAAATGTCCTTGCCCCATGTTCATAGAGAATCTGCAAATCAAACACCCATGATTTTGATTAGAGTTCTGATTTTTCTTTTTAATCTTGAAATCCTATATGGAATCAATTCAAACTTACTTGGACTGCTTTGGCTAGCTGTTCAACTATGTCTGGCACTGATAGATGAAAGTCTGTGTCATTCTTCTTCCTCAAACCAGCAGCAATGTCATTTTGGCCAATATCAAATACATAGAGAGCCTTGGAGAAGTCCTGAGGTCTAGGGAGATTGCTTCGGTGGGAATTCCTCTTGACTGAAAACACCATAACCAAAACTCAAAACACATGATTTCCTGAGTCTAGTAGAATAAAATCTGACAAGAAAACTGGTGTTAATGGCGATTTTCGGGATAACCTTGACTGTAGAAATAGCTGGTGCGAGCCTTGAATCGATCATATTGTACAATCTGGATGTCGAGTGAGAATGGACTTACTCCATTTAAAGACATTGATTCATTTTGTGGCCTAATGGTTGATCCTCCAACGGCAAAATTTGCACCATGCCTAAAACTTGTTCCAACGGAATCTAGGTATGGACTCAAGTAAGGCAATCCAAGATGCTCAGCTGCATACATAAAACCTAAAATAAGTTAACTGAACAAGGAAGGACCTTTCCATGGACCATACTTTTTGCTGGTTGTAGAAATGCAAAGAGAGTAAATCAACATGGTTTTTACCAATGAAATCTATTATCAGACGCCCATCACAGCCCCTTCCAACCGGCCTACCAAAGAAAGCCTCACCAGATGGAGGCCCTGCTGGCCAAAATGCAGCTTGAGCCACCACCAGTATCAGAGTTAGAATCACCAAAGTTATAAACTGCTCTGAAATTACAAGGTGGAAATTCCTTCACCTCCACACCTTGCACACCCAAAACACACAAACCTGACAAAA
>NW_019167960.1:1369164-1437114 GCF_002303985.1 Durio zibethinus | reverse complement strand
CATCGCTATAGCAGGGATGGGAGGGATCGGAAAAGCAGCTCTTGCTTAATTGATCTTTAATGACTAAGAAATCATTTTTTATCCACCTTACCCAATAAAGCATAAGTCTAGGATAAGTTCTTCTCATGTAGTATTTGAGTTTGAGATATATATATATATATTCCTACAAAGTCTAGAGAATTATAAGGTTTGAATTCTCAAACGAGTGAAAATTTTAATATTTTGAGATAGCCAAGGTAATTTAGAATTGTTAGGAGTATTGAAGTGACCAAAGAAACAAAATTAGAGAGAAGGTTATTAGGGAGTTTCCATGGAACTTGAGTGAGTACACTTGCATAAATTCAATTCCAAAAGAAATTGCAGAGTAAAGAAAGCTTTTAAAAGTAGAAGCTATATGTTGTTATGTTGATTTACTTGGCCTCCTTTAAGTCAAAACTAATTAAAAGAGCTGAGTAAATTTTGCTTAGATGAAAGTACTGCGAATCTTATTCTAGTTAGGTTTTGTTTCACAATGATAAAAGATTATTGTGAAGTTGGCTCTTATAAAGGATGGTTAGGTCACTAGATTTTTTCTTGGTAATCATGTTATTTTGATTTTAATGAATGTCTTTTGCAATAAAAAAATAATATAATTTACCATCACATTCAATCTAAATCATTATGTTGTTAATAAATAATATTAAGATGTTAAAATAAAAGAATAATAAAAATTTTAAAAAATGTATCTATCTATAATATAAATGCTGTAATTGGATGAGTCACTATTAAGCTACGCATAAGATGCTGCTTTTTTTTTTTTTTCAAAATCTATGTATTTTTTTTTATTTTTATATATATTTTATTTTAAAATCTGTTATTTTAACGGGATCAGTGCTTTTTTAGGTGGGACTCATTTTTTTTGTTTTTTATGTTTTTATTATAAAATCATTTTTATCATTTTATTGGCCATTCTTTTTGGATGAGTCTTTTAGTGGCATTACTTTTATTTTATTTTTTATGATTTTTTTACTTTAATTTTTTTTAATTTTTATATATTTTATTATAAAATTAATTTTACTTTTTTAGTAGGATATTTCACTCCGATCTAATGATGATATTTGATGCATGTCATGATTCTTGTATGGCAGGAGGTGAAGGCTACCCTTGTTGCAATGGGATTTTATTTCAGTCAAGCATGGGGGATTACACCAAAAGGATCTATAGCGATGGGACTACAGATGCAACTGAGGAAGCAATTGAGTTAAGTTCGCATGACAAGCTAAACAAGCAATTGAGTTTGTGCCTTGACAATGAGACTGAGTGCATAGCTTTCGGCACTTGACACTGCAGATAAAACATTGTACGCAGAAGATGATCTCCATGATTTCCTTACTTGCAGTGGCTTGGCATGGTTAAGAGAGACAAATGAATATGCATGAATGATCAGGGTCTAGGCCAACTGAAATTTTGTTTTTGTTGGATCACAAAACTTCTAACCATCAACTCAAGTAAATTCCAGCTCCATTACAAGTAATCATGCATAAAGATTAACTGATGTTAGATGCTTTTATCTTAATGTCATATATATATATATATTCCCAGACTTGAAATGTCTCACTCTCTCACAATATCAAGTTGCAAGTGAGTGTTAGACGTAAATTAATTTGCCCCCATGCTCGGCTCTCATTGACCTCAGAATCTTCCACCCTCTTTTACCTCTTTACAATCCAACTGAACTGGATGGTTCAATCATACCCGCATTTTTTTTTATAAAAAAATTTAAGAATAAATAAATTATTTAATTTTTAGTCAAAATAAAATATATTATATTAAATAATTTAAATAAAATTTTTTATAAATTATGCATTTAAAATAATTTAAATAAAAAATTATCACTAAATTCGAATTCAAAAACACTTATAGAGATTCTAACAGTCAATCTTCAAATTTCAATGGGTGAAAGTCGAAAAGGATAGAGAAAGATTGTTTGCTCCAATAAATTAATGGCATGGACCCGCTTTTGTCCTCCACTAGAATCTCTGTTAGGTGCCAACAGTTCTCCCTTTGTCTTTATAGATTCAATGACTTTTCAGTCATACCCTCATAGCCCCATTTTTTTTTGTATCCGTTCAGGTGTCAAATTTTTTACAGTTCACCTCCTCTTCAATGTCCCTCTTGTTTCAGGTGTAGCTAGCTTCAAACAGGCAGACAAAATCAATTAAGAGGAGACCCTGAAGCCTGAATATAACATATAAAAGTCACTGGATCTCAATTGTATATATTTTATCAATGGCTGGTATGCTTGCTGGTGTTGAATGTGCTAGAAGAAGACGGTTCCATCAAAGCGGAGGGTCAATCACTACATGAAAATTATTTATGTTACTTATTTGATAATTTTGTCAAAAAGAAAAATCTTAAATTTGAAATTTCATTATCTTTTCCCCAAATAAGTGGTCCTCCGTTTTACTCGCTACCCAATACCAAGGTCACCGATTAAGTTTCCCTGAAATTCCTGATCTCATCTCCCTTTAATTTTCCCGTCAACCATTGCCAACCCATCTTCTTCTAAGAAAAAGGCTGAAGCACTTGTTTCAGCAATTATACAGCAGCTAGTAAAAGTTATTGCTGAATAAAGTTGAATTGTATGGTCTGATTTGTTCTCAATATCATGTTAATACTCAAATCAACTAAATCAGCAACACGCTATAAACTGCTAGTTAATATTAATTAAAGAACTTCGCAGGCACCACATCTCACATAACAGGAGAACAAATCATAGGTAGAGTGCATTAGTAAGATAAAGTAGAAAGGAACCACACTTCACAATTAGTTCAGACAGTTCAGCACCAGACAAATGTAACCTAATGAACAATAGAGCATGATATGTTCCAAATTTGATTGCAAGTCTGGATTGGGACAAATAAAATTAAAAGAAAGTTCTAAACAATATACAGCTTTTAGTATATTATTTAGAATTACAACCACATATATTAGAAAAAAATATTATTATTTTTTGATGAATTAAAAGATAAAAAATGAGCGTACGAACAATACAATCTAAAAGTTTTCATGCTTGAAAGGAAGTTCCTAACTTATATATTTTCTATTATTCTTTGATAAAAGGAGAACATAATTTTATTTATTCTTAAGCAATTTTTTTTGTTGTTCTTCAAATTCTATATCTCTTAGATAGATTTCTTAGAGTGGTGAACTTCTTTTGTTCTGTATCCTTGATTAGAATTCTTAGAATGGTGTTTCTATATCACTTAGTTTCTAATCTTGACGATGAACTTTTATCCCTTTTAATCTAATAATCATATTCTACCATTATTCAAATTCTTGTGAGTTGTTTCTTTGTTAGTTTTTTTGTTTGTAGTTAATCTCCATATCTTAAACATCAATTTTTGGTATCAAATTGGTATCAGAGTTATGGCAGGTCATCGTCGTTAAGCACCAACAGAAAAGGTTGAAGCCAACACTGATGTTGCAGCAACTACCAATGTTGACCTAAGGGATACCTTTATAGAGGAGATGCGATAATAGATTCTTCAACTATAACATCGGCTACATATACAAGAAGAGAGAGAGGAGATAAGGAGGCAACGAAGGAGAAACAAAAAAGATGAAAGAGAAACCAATCCATTCCATGGAAACAACAGTGATTCTGATAATAGCACCCTATCTTATCCACAACAAGTTAGAGATTATTTACGCAGAAACCAACTTCAACCTAGCATATTTAATCCAAAGATAAAAATTCCTGAGTTCGAGGGGAAGATGCAACCTGAAAAATTCTTAGATTGGTTACACACAATGAAACGCATATTTGAATACCATGATGCCTCTGAATATCGTAAGGTGAAGCTAATGACCATCAAACTTAGAAAGCATGCATCCTTTTAGTGAAAAAATCTAAAGAAGCAAAGGAAAAGAGAAGGTATGAGAAAAATTAAAACTTAAGAAAATATGAAAAAAGAGTTGAAGAAAAAGTATCACTTAGATAACTTTCGACAAGATATCTTTCTTAGGCTCCATAACTTGAAGCAAAGATATCTCTCAACGAATGAGTATACGGCTGAGTTTGATCATCTCATGTTAAAGTGTGAATTAGTGGAACAAGAGGAGCAGACTATTGCTCAATATCTTAGAGGATTAAAGATTAAGATAGCAAATGTGGTGCAGCTACAACCCTATTGAACTTTCAATGATGTATGCAAGCTTTGCCTTAAAGGTGGAGAGACAACAAAATGAGGTATGTGGTAGCAACTTGAGATTTAGGTCCTGATAAGGTAAGTCTCAATCTAGTGAACAAACCAAAAGGTGCTTTAAATGTTAAGGGCTTGACATATTGTCTTAGAATGCCTAACAAGAAGATTGTGACTCTAGTAAAGGAAGACTTGGAGGAAAATGAAGAGGAGTTGGCTAAAGAGGATCAAAACTCTGAAAAGAAAGAAGAAGTGACCTATGGTGATTGTGGAGAATCCTTAGTCATATAATGCAGCTTGAGTACTGCACCTGTTAAGAAAAAAGATTGGTTGCCTAAAAATGTGTTGTACAATCGATGTACTACTTATGAGAAGGTATGTGATGTTATAATTGATAGTGAAAATTTTGAGAACATTGTTTCTACCTTTATGGTGTAGAAATTAGGCCTCAAAGCAGTAAATCACCCCCAACCATATAAGCTATTTTGGCTGCAGAAAGAAAATGAAATCAAGGTTAGCAAGAGGTGTTTGGTTTTTTTTTTTTTTATAAGAAAGCAATGCAAGAATGAAGTGTGGTGTAATGTAGCTCTAATGGATGCTTGCCATTTACTGCTTGCAAGACCTTGGCATTATGACATGCGGGTTATTTATAATGGTTACCGCAACACTTACACATTTGTGAAGGATGGATGTAAAATCATCCTAAACCCTACCAAGCCCATGATGATGTCAAAACCATTCAAAAGGGAAGAAAGTAGTTTCTTTACTAAGGTCAATTATAGAAAAAAAAATTAAGATGAGTGGTACTATGTATGCACTGGTGTTGATTGAGAAAAATAAAGATAGTGAAAAGCCCATTGCAATGATAAACCATTGTTGGTAGAATTTTAAAAAGCTATTCAAGAGGAGTTACCAGCTAGTCTACCACTAATGAGGGACATTCAACATTGCATAGACCTTATCCCAAGTGTCGTTCTACCTATTGGTTGCAGCCCTTTTAAAATTGTTATTGGTAAAAATGCAATCTACCTTTTGAATTTAATTCAACTTTATGCTAGTCATAATTTTGATAGAAATGTAGAAGAATGAGCCAAGAGTATCAAAATATTTCATGAACAAGTTCATAATAGAATTTTATAGAAAATGAGAAATATAAAAGGGTAATAATCAAGTATTGAAGATATGTGAAGTTCAAAGAACATGATTTGGTGTGGGTTAACTTACGAAAAAAGAAATTTCTTTCAAGAAAGTTTAGTAAATTACAACCTAAGGCAGATGGACTATTCAAAATTCTCCAACACATCAGAGAGAATGCCTATAAGATAGAGCTTCTTGACACTTATGGAGTATCTTTCACCTTTAATGTTACTGATTATCACCCTACCATGATAAAAATACTAGTTCAGACTTAAAGATAAGTCTTTTTCAATCAAAAGAGATTGACACTGAAGTGTCTGCACATCATACAACTTGGGCTAAGATTAAGGTAGACTTATCCAAAAATAAGATTGGTTTATTTTTGGTCCACATCCACACATAAATAAGGTGGGCTAAAATAAGGAGATTGCGTTCACACTAGCTGAAAAAGAAAATCATGAATATGAATGAGATTGTGGTTAGGTTTAAGAATAAATAGACAGATCATGTTCACATGTAAATATCATAATTTTAGGCATGATTCTAACAATGCAATCTGAAAGTTTTTCATGTTTTAAGAAAAGTTCCTAGCCTATATATTTTTTATTATTCTTTAGTAAAAGGAGAACAGAGTTTTATTTATCCTTGGGCAATCTTTTTTATTGTTCTTTAAGTTCTGTATCTCTTAGGTGGATTTCTTAGAGTGGTGAGCTTCTTTTATTCTATATCATTGATTAAAATTCTTAGGGTGGTGTTTTTGTGTTCCTTAATTTTTAGTCTTGGTGGTGAACTTTTATTTCTTTTAATCCAATAATCATATTTTGCCATTATTTAAATCCTTGTGAGTTATTTATTTGTTAGTTTTTCTGTTTGTAGTTAATATTCATATCTCAAACATCAATTTTTGACATTAATTGAGGAGTAGTTTTGAAAGGAAAAGATACAGAAACAAATGAAGAGAAAATGTATCGCTCTCAATCTTTTAATTTGAAGGTCTCACAATTTTATTTCATAAAAAATATTTTATAAATTTAGATTTAAGTCTTAATTTATATATTATATCATATCCATATATTCTTTTAATGTTATATTAAAAAAATGTGTAGATATAATATTATATATAAGTTAAGATTTAAAACTAAATCCATGAGGTACCTTTTATAAGATAAAATTGTGTGATTTTTAAGTCAAAATAAATAATACCTTACAAGTTGGGTGCGAGTTATTAGGTCAAAATGCCTCAATCCAATCACACCAGTAGAAGCATAATCGAACAATCAATTAATCAAGTACATAAAAATAATAATTTAACGTGATTCAGTCCAACTGACCTACGTCCAAGGATGAGAAACAAGATTCATTAGTTGTAGAGAATTATAAACATGCATCAAATCAATTTCACTCAAGAATCAATACCCATAAGCTCTCTCAATCTCTTTTAGTTCTATGAAATATTTTTAATCTAAACAAATATATATCTATATGCACAATTTTAACACAAATAAATACATACTCATATGTATCCATTCATCATACCAATGTTGACCTTCCCAATCTTCTCTAATCCACTCTCAATATTTAAACATATATACTCATAAGACTTTAAATCTCTAGTATTCTTATGGGATGTCTATCCTATAAAATCTTATAATTCTCTTACATATTTTTTCATCCCTAACCATATAGAGACTTCACCTACTTTTAAGCATACAAACTTTCCCATTAAGAATCATTTTTCTTTTAGAATTCTTCTTCTGCAAGTTAAACTTGCTTATTAAAAAAATTTTTCTCTTAGAATTCTTCTTCTCTAAGTTTTTTTATCCATCAAGTAATATTTAACTAATCCTAAATAAATCTGTTATGGGATTTGAGTTATTATTCTTAACAATCTTCACATTGACTCAAATTTCATTAATCATTTGTCTTTATGTAAGACATATTTGACTCCATCTGCAATAGAAGTCTTATAATCATCTTCTTTTGTGTGCCTTTTTGCTTCATGCAAATCGATCTTTAAAACACGAACTCAAACTTTTTCTTTAATTGAGCTCTTTTAAGCTTGTATTTTTTTATATCTCAAACCATGCCCTGATACATTTGTTAGGTCAAAAGGCCTCAATTCAATCACACCAGTAGAAGCATAATCAAATAATCAATTAATCAAACATATAAGAGATAACAATTTAACGTGATTTGATCCAACTAACCTATGTCTACGATGAGAAACAAGATCTACTAGTTGTAGAGAATTACAAATATATATCAAATCAATATCACTCAACAATCAATACCCATAGGTTCTCTTAATCTCTTCTAGTTTTATGGAGTATTCTCAACCTAAATAAATACATACCTATGTGCACCCTTTCAACATAAACAAACACATACCCATATGTACCCATTCATCATACCTATGTAAACCATCTCAATCTCATTTAGTCCACTCTCAACATTTAAACATACACATTCGTAAGACGTAAATCTTCAATACTCTTATGAGATGTCTATTTTACAAAATTCTATAACTCTTTTATATATATTTTTTCATATTTAACCATGTAGAGACTTCACCTATTTATAAGCATACAAATTTACCTATTAAAAATCTATTTTCTCTTAGAATTTTTTTTCTACAAGTCAAACTTGCTTATTAATAATTTTTTTCTCTTAGAATTTTATTTTTCCAATTCTTTTTGTCTATTAAGCAATATCTAACCAATCCCAAACAAATCTATTATGAGATTTGAGTCATTATTCCTAATAAGAGTCTCTTAAAATGATATCAGAGTAGTCACCAGTAAAAAAAAAACTAAGTAGTACATCGTAAGGGTTATTAAATGTGCCACCTCTAAAATCTCAATGTCTGGTATGATCTTGATCCTGTGGTTAGACTCAGCTTGATAGAAATGTCAAGCTTTAAAAATTAAGAGATTATAATGTTCTCAATCTCACGTTAAAAATATGTGTGAATATAGTATGATATGTATAAATCTAAACTCAAAACTTATGAAATACTTTTTGTAAAAAAAAAATGTGAGATCTTCAAATTAAAGTGGACAATAATTCACAAGTTGAGTGCGAGTTTTCAAAAAAAAAATGTAGATATACTAGTTATATTTTTAAAGATTTTGAAAATAATTATGATACAAATGCAAAAAAAAATTGTTAGGAATAATCAGAGGAAAACAAAAATTTTGCTACTTCTTGTTGTTAAAGGAATTTATTATCTAAACAGTTAATACATAGGTAAAAGCTTTTATTATGAACAATCATCCTTTGACATCTGATAAGAAAAAATATTATAAATGGCAAAAATTTTTTGCCAAATACAAGTTTAAGATTGATCATATTAAAAGAGAAAATAATGTTTTGCTTGATTTCTCATCCAGGGATGGCAATGATAAACGATATCATTATACAGTAGAAAAGCATAAAGAAGAGCTTGTTGATGAGTTTGAAAATATTTACAAACAATATGAGGCTAACATTGACAGCATGAACAAATACAATCTCATATTGATATCCTCAAGAAAATCAATGAAAAATATATTCTTTTTTCCAAAAGAACAAATAAAAAAGTAGGAAACATCGCAAGCTTCCGCTAAGATTTCTTTGAGTCCATCGAACTCATGGTCATCTAGAGTAAAATTCATTACTCTAACACAATATCAAATCTAAGGAAAAACCCCTTTGGATACCCCAAAAGAAAACTTTCCACCGTTACCATCCAAGGAAGTTATTTTAAAAAACTCAAAAAAATTTATTGGTGCTTACCAAACCATCACAACCAAAGTTTATTCTCACAGGCATAAGCCTGAATCTATTATTTTTGTTGACCATACAAGAATTTACCTAAGAGCTAATATTCTCCAAAAGAATAAACTTTAAATCTTCTCCAAAAGAAGATATTAAATATATCTTTGAATATGGATACTTAGATCTTCTTTATATAAACTTAAACAATGTAGAACTGGCCTTTTTACTAGTTGAAGTCCATAATGCAGTAAACCAATATGGAGCCTATAAAAAATTCACTTTTAAACCAAAATTTATTAAAGTTTTAGTATAAGTCCTGATATTTGTTGGAGTTTGCCTTAAATCTCATAATCTCACATCAAAAGTTAAGTAAAATTATAAGAGTTTTAGTTTATTTTATATCCCACATCAGGAGTTTAGTAAAAATATAAGGGGTTTTATCTTTATAAATAAGATGCTTTGATTTTGGTTTGATAATCCAAAATAGACATTAAGAGAATAGCTAAGTGAGTAGCCTATTAAAAATCTATAATTGGGTTTTAGGTTAAGTTTCGAATTAGGAGTTTTTAGTAACTTTTTTCATTCCAAAAGTCTCATAATTGTAAATATTTATTTGTTAGTGGATTAGGTTTGGAGTAAGCCATTTTAAGTTTGATCGAAACAAATAAATTTGTATGTTTTTATTCTTAATTTGAATTATTATTTTGTGTGTGAATATTGTGTGTGCGTGTTGATTTTTCAATACATGATATTAGAGCAAGGTTTGTGGGAAGAAGAGGCAGGCCCAAAAGATCGTGACCCTATAAAGTAAGTATTTTAAGATGTTTAAAAAATGTATGTCTAATATGCCTATACCCAAGTTTGAGATTCTGTTATTTGATGAAAAGAATAATTTTATGTTATGACAAAGTATAATTCAAGATCTGTTAGTACAAAAAAGTTAGATTAGGCATTAAAAAGTAATAAGCCTAAGGTAATATCTGACAGTAATTGAAATAGAATTCAGAAAAAAGTTGTTAATATTATTAGATTGGCATTAGCCTTAGAGATAAAATATAGTGTATTGACTAAGAGTAATCTGAAGAATTTGTGAGATAAACTTGAGGGTATTTATGCATTGAAATCGTTGACTAACACATTATGTTTAAAGATGAATATGTATTCTCTGAAGATGAAAGAAGGTACGAGTATTCATAAACACTTGAATGTGTTTAATATATTAGTTTTTCACTTGCTAACGATTTCTATTGATAAGTTAAAAGATTAAGAGAAGGTTTCAATTTTATTGTCATATTTATCCAAATTTTATAGACTATTAGTTTAGACTTTATTAGTGGGTAAGTCTACTTTGAAGTTGGATGATGTGGCTATTTTGTTGCATGAAAACGAAAGGTTTATGAGAACATAGAGCTCATCATTTAGAGGAGTACACTAGTTGTAAAAGGTTTTGATCGAAAGATGATTCAAAAGAGAATTAATGGATCACAAATGAGATCCAAGTCAAGCGACAGAAATTATAATGACATAGAATGTTATTATTGTGGTAAAAAAGAGACATCCAAATTAAAAAAAAAAAAGGGGACATCCAAATGCACTACAAGAAGCTAAAAAGAGATATGATTGCTTTTAAAAGGGCAATGATGAGAAAAAAATCGAATGAAGAAAAGAATAATAGTACTACTGTTATGTCTGATGATGATGATGTCGTTTTGAAGACGTCGTTTTGAAGACGTGTAGATGAGACTCAGACTTTAAAAGGTGATAAAAATTGAATTTTAGATTCAACTGATACACTCCATGTTTGCAATTATAAGAGTTGCTTTTATGGAGTTGAAAGAGAATGAGAAGTATAAGGATATTGTGGTTGCCTACAATGAAAATGTGTAGATTCAAAGTATTGTGAATATTCGTTTTAGATCTCAAAATGATGTTGTTAGGGCGCTTCCTCATGTAAGGTATATATCGAGTTGTGATTACAATTTGATTGCTTTGGGTGAGTTAACTTCTCAGGGATACATATATTATGATAATAATAATTGGTTGACAGTGTACAAAAATGATAGTGTGATTCTACAACAGAATAAGGTCAAAAATTATTTGCACATGCTTGATGAATGTTTAGTTGTTGATATTCCTGTGATGAAAGAAAAAAAAAAGGTAAGTATGTCAACTTTGCAAATACTCTTAAAATATTTAAAGATTCAAGTCAAAGGAAGATTTATTAAAGTTTACCTTAAATTTTATAATCTCACATTAAAAATTACGAGAAGTTATAATAGTTTGAGTTTTTTTTATATCACACATAAGGAGTTTAATAAATGTATAAGAGTTTTATCTTTATAAATAAGATTTTTTTTTTATTTAGTAATCCTAGATAGTTAGACACTAAAAAAAATAACTATGTGACTAGCCTATTAAAAATGTGTAATTAGATTTTAAGTTAAATTTTAAGTAATTAGTTTTTTATAACTATTTTCATTTAAAAAATCTTATAATTATAAAGATTTATTTGTTAACGAATTATATTTGGAATATGACATTTTAAATTAGATTAAAATAAACATATTTATGTATTTTTATTTTAAATTTAAATTTATTATTTTATATGTTAATACTACGTTAACATATTCATTTTTCAACAATATTCAAGATGAAACCGTATTTACTGGGAAATTTATTATCGGCATCTGATAAGTACAATGCTACCATTGCTATGGAACAATCCCATAAGCCTATTCCAAAGATTGATGAAGGATTTATGACAATCAGACAATGCCAAGGATTCAGAGTCCTTTATGGAACTATTCAAAGGCTATTAGACACAGGAAAATCCTGGATACACAATACTGGAGGAAACATGATAATTTTATCAAGTTTCAACAATGTCAGATTCACTGAGCTACACAAACAAAAGTTAAAAGAAAAAGGAAATACGATTTATCAGAATTTGACACCATCATCGAGAGCCACACATATTTACCTTTGCAAGATTCTCAATCATAATAATGCAGACATCTGTCAATTCTGCATCAAAATGCAAAAAGACAATACCAGCTTGCAGAAGAAATCCGTGGGCAAAAAAGTTGAAAAGACACCATCTGAAGAAGAAATATCCTGTGCACAATGTAATCCATACCATGAGTATTTTGTGAACCTCATTCGCCTGACCTTCTTATTCAGTAAGCGACGGGGGTTCCTCTCACCGTGCCCTCAAGGTGTTTTATATCCAGATTCACAGCGCGGTGGGAGGAACTCTAGCATGATGCCAAAGATTTTTAAAAAATATTTTGATTTTGAGGATTTTTTTAAATATTTCTTTCTTTTCATTTATCTACCTATTTTACGAGCATGGATGTCACAGTGCAAGTGTGTGATCTTCAACTATAGTTATGTAATAAAAAAAATTATTTTAGGCGTGGAAAGATTAAGTGGTAAAAATCATAAGTTGAAAATGTTGAAGAAATGTCCATGTCCCTCACCAATGCCTCTCTTGCAAAAAACCTTGTCGGTGGTTGGGTCATGAGCTGTAAAGATGAAAAAAGCATATTCTAAGGTTCTAGTATGTTCGCCATTTAGGCAAAAGGCATAGTAACTGACAAATAAAAAGTTAGAAAACAAAAATTATTATTATTTTATTATTATAAAAAGCTCTTGCATTTTTTATTTTAAAAAAAAATTTAATCACTACATGAAAATTATTTATGCTACTTATTTGATAATTTTGTCAAAAAAAAAAAATCTTTGCAGTTACTCTGTAGTTGATATAAAAAGCTTCATCATTTGGTTTACACCTGGTTACCAGTCAACAGTGAACAGTCAACAATTACAGAAGTGGTCCTCCATTTTACTTGCTGCCCAATCCCAAGGTCACCACTGTAGTTTCCCTGAAATTCCAGATCTCATCTCCCTTTAATTTCCTTAACCATTACCAACGCCTCTTTTTCTTCTAGGAAAATGGCAGAAGCACTTGTTTCTGCAATTATAAAGCTGCTAGTAAAAGTTATTGCTGAATAAAGTTGAATTGGATGGTTTGATCGCCCATCAATTTTCTTTCACTAATCAATCAATTAATATCTCTCTCTCTCTCTCTTTCTCTGTCTCTCTGTCTTTCTCTCTCAAAATGGCCTTAGCACTTGTTTCTTCCATCTTGGAGCAACTCAGTGCTTTCACTACTGAGAATGCGCGGCAAGGGCTGAAGTTGGTGACAGATGTTGAGAAAGAAGTCGAAAAGCTTGACAGCAATTTTAAGGCCATCCGCAATACGCTTGAAGATGCAGAGCAAAGGCAAATTGTGGAGAAAAGCGTGAAAGGCTGGTTAGATAAGCTCAAAGAAGTGTCTTATGGCATGGAGGACGTGTTGGATGAGTGGAGCACTGCACTCTCCAAGTTGCAACAGATCCTGAATTAGATGTAAGTGCTTCTATTCCCAAGAGGATGAAAACTTCCATAACTTCATGTGTTTCTTCTTTTTGTCAAGTTGTTAGGCGTTATGACATTGCTAGCAAAATAAAAGGAATCAATGAAAGGCTAGATGAGATTGCTGAGGAGAAAGATAGATATCATTTGACAAAAATAGAAACCAAACAATTTAGACGAGTAGAGAGTACATCTTTTATTGATGTGTCCAAGTTACATGGTCGAGATGAGATTAAAAAAGAGATAGTGGAGAAATTGTTGAATGGGACTAGTGAAGAAGGCTGCATTCAGACCATCTCTCTAGTAGGGATGGGAGGGATCGGAAAAACAGCTCTTGCTCAATTGATCTGTAATGATCAACAAGTTCAAGCACACTTCAACAATGTAATTTGGATGTGTGTCTCGGACAAATCTGATCTAAACAAAATTGCGGGAGCAATTTTAGGAAGTCTGGACAAAGGTTCAGCTACCAATCTCCAAAATCCAATTCCCTCAGACGATGTTCTTCTGGCCAAAATTTGTGAAAAAATCAGAAGTGCAAAATTCTTGCTTGTTTTAGATGATGTGTGGGAAGTCCGTGATGAAGTTTGGGATCCACTAAAAGCTGCTTTTCAACAAGGCACGTCTGGAAGTAGGATTTTAGTGACTACTCGTAACGAATCAGTTGCAACGGGGATGGGATCCTTTCAATCTCAACTGTTTCGTTTGAAAGAATTATCTGATGAAGTGTGCTGGTTAATACTTAGTCAATTGGCCTTTATGGGAAAGGGAAATGAGTTGCGTGGAAAGTTGGAGGATATTGGAAGGAAAATAGCAAAGAAGTGTAAAGGTTTGCCGCTTGCTGCAAAGACTTTGGGAGGTTTGTTACGGGAGAAAAAATCTAAGGATGAGTGGCAACATATTCTGAATAGTGAGATGTGGAAATTAAATGTTGCAGAAGAATACATTTTCAGACCTCTCTTGCTAAGTTATTATGATTTGCCCTCACAAACAAGACCGTGCTTATTGTTGCAATCTTTCCCAAAGATTTTGTTTTTTGGCAAACTAAATTAATTCAGCATTGGATGGCACATGGTTATCTAAGCTCCAACGAGAATTCAGGGATGGAAGAAGAAGAAAAAGGTGGTGAATACTTCAACTACTTAGCATCTCGTTGTTTTTTCCAAGATTTTCTTAATGATTACAATGGTAATATAATCGCATGTAAGATGCATGACATGGTGCATGATTTTGTCCAATATTTGAAAAAAGAAGAAATTGTGGCAGTGGAGGTTGACAAAAATAAAAATGGGATGATGGATGTATCTTCCAAAAAGGCTCATCATTTGAGGGTAAAGATTGCAGAAGGGGATCAATTTCCTGTGTCTATAAAAGGCATAGAGAAACTACGGAGCCTAGTAGTTGATAGTGAAGAGTGTGATGTAACTGGTGAAGCCTTGCAAGCCTTCTTCAAGGGAGCGAAATGTCTAAGATTATTGGATTTTGTGATGGAGGGGTCTAGTTTTGTAAATGTAAAAGAAATTCCAAATGAAATAGGGAAATTAATTCATCTGAGATACCTTAATTTGAGTGGCAGTGTGAATTTAAAAGAATTGCCTGAAGGAGTGTGTGAATTGCATAATTTGCAGTTCTTGAATCTCGGGAATTGTTATGGTCTTGAGAAACTACCGGATGGTATGGGGAAATTAATCAACCTGAGGTATTTTAATTCTTCGAATTGTTATAGGCTACAATATTACCCAAAAGGGATTGGGAGATTAACTTCTCTCAGGGAATTACACATAATCAGAGCGAGAGTAGATGGCAAAGACGCAGCTAAAGAATTCAGTGTGGGAGATTTGGAAAACTTGGACGACCTTCGTGGATATCTTTCGATAGATCTGGTGGGAAATGTGGTAGATGTGGAAGAGGTTAGGAGAGCCAAACTTCACAACAAGATACATCTTGACAGGCTGTTTCTATACTTCACGAGGCGTGGAGAGATAAATCCTAATGACATCATTCAAGCCTTAAATCTACCTCCTTCCTTTGACATATCGGTGGGAGAAGGGTTAATCAGGTACTCTTTCTATCTATTTCTCTTTCCAATTTTTCTTCAAATTAAATTTGTTCAAATTTTTTTAAAAAAGAGAGCTACTAGACACATTTCAATTTTTTTTCTCTTCACAATTATTTTTTAAAAAATTTTCTTTTAAGTAAGATTATTTAATTATTTTTTCATCTCAATTTTAAAACTTGCAGATATATATTTTTAGTAAATTTTATAATTTATGGATATAAAAATCTAATAAATTATATAACTTATTGTTTATGCATATTCAATAAATAAAAAAAGTTACATTTAAGGTTTGGGAAAAAAATCAATTGAGAAAAATATTTTGAAGAAATTTCATAACATCATAAAAAAGTCACAAATTGTTTTAAATAATTATAAATTTATTTACAAATTGATAGAAAAAACTATGCATGTGAGTATTTAGATTTTTTTTTATTTGAAGAATGTGGGATAAAAATTTTTAAATTTTCAGATAGTTAAGTTTGGAAATTTTTAAAAGTTTTAAATCTAAAAATTTTTAAAAGTTTTCATATTTATAAATCCAAAAGTTTAAAAGTAAAAGAGATATAAAAAAAAAGATAATTAAATAATTTATTTAAAAATGATTTTGAAAAAAATGTATGAAGATTAAAAGGAAGAGTGTGAATAGAAACTCCTTATAAAAATCACATCAAAGGATAATTATAATTTTACCATGTGTTTTAAATTGATATTACAAGGGTAACCTTTGGCTTTGATCTTCGTAGTGCCGAAAAAAGGTCAACGTGGTCAGGCTGAATCAGAGGAGGTGCCATCTGTGGGAAGAAGAAATGGTGCTGGCTTCTACCTCTTTTATGCCTTTATATAAATATATATATTTAAAACATTCAGTATGTGACTGTCTAAAATCATGTAAAAACTTAATGTGTGTCTGCTGCTGTCTTTGGTCCCTGCTTTGAACCATGATTTGAACCCTCGAGCTGTTGGATCAAATTTAATTTGTAGTGTGCTTGTTGTTTGTATGGATTATATGTGGGATCTTTAGCTTGTAATGTATTATTTTAAATATATGGAATCATTTACGTTTCATATTACTGAGGTGTTAATTTTTTTCTCAATATAATCTTTATTTGGTATCATTAAAATTTACTTAATATTATAATCTTAATAATTGATCATGCTTATTTATTTTGTTTTGTAATAAATTATGACACTTAAATAACTCTATTTTTTTTTGTTATTAGTGCATTTTGTATACTATAATAACATTTAGTTTAATAGCTACTAACCTCTCTTACATAGGTTACAATTCAAAATTAATCTTAAAACTGAGGCTTCATTGAATTGAGTGAGACAAATCAAAGACAAGAAGTTATCTCATTCAAGAGTGAGGCATTTTTTTGAAAATATATTTACAAAATGAAGAAAATACATGAAAATGTTTTAATTCATTTGTAAAATTTAAAATTCAATTTCGTTAGTAGGTAATATATCTATATATAATTGTGTATTTTACATGATGACAATTCTTCTTAAGCTTTGGTCCTGTTATCGTCTTTATCTCAAATGGTAACCAAACTTTACCTTACATCAACGAAGAAGAGGAAAAAAATCTGTTTTAAGAAAAAATCTAAACTTAACTGCATATGATGTTGATCTTATAATTTAATGTAATTGCTTTAACTGAATTTAAGAATTAAAAATGAGTAGCATTCAAAAACAATCAACAACTATAGAAAATTAATTATGTACACCAACATAAAAAAAAAAAGGGACTACATTCTAATTGTTATAAACCTATTAGTCCTCAAATATTTTAAAATTAACATTCTTTCCTCTTTGGTAGAGATTATATGTTCATGGATATGTAAAAAATGCTTTGCACTTGAACAATCATATATGACAAAAAAAAATCAAAAATCAAAATTCAAACATGCAAAATTTTATATAACTCGGAGATGAGTTAAGAGTATATATGAAAAAATAATAATAATAATAATCGCATACCAATCATAAGAGTTCCAATCAAGCCTTCGTTACAAATGATTTTCAAACTCGCAGACATTTTAACGAAAGCAACATTGACATTGCAGGGAAATGATAAAAAAAATTAAAGCCAACAAATACTCTCATAAAACTTTCAATGTTTCAATATTCCATGAAATTTTTAAAACTTGTCAACTTGATTACAATTTACTAGTTATTTCCTATGATGTGATCAAACTAATTTTGACTTTTAAATCCTCAATTCCAATTGTTTTGACTAGAATCTTTCATGCATTCAGATGTTGTTTTAGATTTTTCAACACTTGAATGCTTTAGTAAAATCATAAAAAATTTTATGCTAATTACTACATTAGATTTAGAAAAAAGAAAATGTTTTACATTTATTTTCTATAAGAGGATAAATGAAGACAGCATGACACCAGTGTACTAGAGATGTGATCGGTGGTAAGGGATGCGGAGAAGAATACCGATCGCTTCCAAACTGAGCATCTTCCATGTGGTGCCCATTAAAGCAAACATAAAAAAAGATTGTGTACTTTTCACTTGTTATTAATACTTTATCTCAAAATTCAAAAGCAAAAACGATACACAGATCCTCCATTGATGCTCTGCAACTCTGGAAATTTGCCTATTTCAATTAAAGGTATGGGAATTTCTCTTTCGACCCAGGTTCAAAATTTGTTTACTTTTACGCTTTAGATCTTGAAAATGTGACAGCCGTCAAGATTAATGGGTCTCTTTCAGAATTCATGATTTTTCATTTTTTGTTTTGAGATGAAACGGCGATGTATTTTTTAGAGTAATATTAGTTCCAAGGAAATAATTATTGGAAGTATACTTAGCTGTAAAAGGCTTGTCTTTGGCTGTTCTTAGGACGGTGAAGGGGAAGCTTACGTTTGTGAATTGGTCTCTTGAGTTTTTGGTACAGAAGGAAAATTTGACGTTTCTAGGAAAGTCTGAATAGTAGAAATCCTTTCATGTTTTAATTTTCTTGCTTCATCATGTATATTCTGAATGCTTGCTTTGGTGGGTTTTTTATTTTTTATTAGTTTGGTGGCGTCTGTATTGCATTCTAGTAGTTCAAGGGAGGGGCGTTGGAGGCAGAATTCATCTTCAGGGGACTCTCATTACGGGCATCCTCAGTTGTCATATGGTCAAGAAAGCCAGAGTTACGTGCCTCACCATAGCTATGCCTCCCCACAGTATCATCCACCTTCTCAACAAGAGCCGCGGTATTATCCACATTCACAAGACCATGGCAGTGATAAAAGGACGTTAGACAGTAGGTATTCAAGAATTGCAGACAATTATAAGCCTGAACCGGAATCGAATCGAAATTGAATTGTTGAACGTAATCCAACCGTCGAACCAAACCGTCGGTCTGAAGTGCGTGTTGATCAGATCACTAATTGATCTAGTTTAAGTAAAAAAAAATTTTTATTTTTTTTATATATTATTTTAGTTATTTTAATTATTATTTTTAATATTTATGCGTGTTAAAATATTTAAATTTAACATAATAAATTTTTATTGTTTTATAATAATAATTAATAAAAATATATATATATAAAAGTTTTTGATAATTATATTAATTTCAGAATAAATCTTATAAATATAAAAAAAATAAAGAAAAAAAAATTTTTTGTCCAACGATGAGATTCAAAGTACTCCGAGTAAGTGATACCTACGAGATTTTTAAGTGAGAAATTTTTTAAAAATACTATCAGTGTATTTGGAGTATTTATAAAAAAATTTCAATATAATAAAATTTTTTTATAAAATAATAATAATAATAATTAACTAATAATTAAAAATAGGTAATAAAAAATAGAAAAAAAAGAAATTTTTGTCAAAGATGATATTTCAAAAGTATCTCTTTAAGAAATATATAAGTGAAAGATTTTTTTCTTAAATATTATCAGTGTATTAAAATATTTATAGAAAATCTTCAATACAATAAAAATTTTTTTGTTCTTCATTTCTTTTAAATAAGAATAATAATAAAAATTAATAAAATTTCTAAAAAATAAAATGTATGCATCATGTTATTATTTGCATTCAATGCATGATATAATTTTTATAAAAAGTAAATTCGAACATCCGAGGATGAAATTCTTAGGTATTTCGAGAAGTGATGTCTGAAAAATCTTTAGGTAAGAAAGAGTTCTAATATTTTCAACGTGCTGGAGTATTTTGAGAATTATTTAAATAAAAAAGGTTCTAATTTATTTTTCTCGAATAAAATTTGAATAATAAATTTTTTAAAATAAAACCAAACAACCTAATTTTTAAAAAAAATTAAGAAAATTATTTTTTCAAACACTGAGAATGAGATTATTTTTAATCAAAATTAAAATATAACACGTAGTTAAGTGGTACTATTTTTAAAGGCGTCGTGGGAGTGCTAATCTTTTTTTACGTATAATCGACTCTTAAACCTCGACTGTTTTACAGATTGTAAAATTATCTTTTTAATAAATTTTAATTAATTTTAAAATTTTATTAAAAGATAAATTTTATTAGATGATTAATCGTATTTAATTAAAAAAAATTAATAATGATTTTATTTTTTATTTTTTTATTTTTATTTTTAAATTCGTCGGACAACTTCAAAATTATTACGACATATAATTATTTAAACTTTAACATGAATTTAAAGATGAAAGAAAGTGAAAAATGCTTTAACCACGTAGCTTCCAACTCTTTTTTTTTTCAATATTTTGATAAAAATAAGCATGGTAACATAATTAAATGTAAGATGTCTGACATGGTACATGGTGACATAATTAAATGTTTTGTGAACCTCATTCGCCTGACCTTATTCAGTAAGTAGTGGCTTGGTGGCCCCAGTATCTTTTCTTTTGTCACTTCATTTCTTCAAAATGTTGAAGAAATGTCCATGTCCCTCACCAATACCTCTCATGCAAACAACCTTGTCGGTGATTGGGTCATGAGCTGTAAAGATTAGAAAAAGCATATTCTAAGGTTGTCAAGTATATTCGCCGTTTAGTCAAAAGTCATAGTAACCGACAAATAAAAATTGGTAGCAAAGAATTATTATTACTTTTATTATTTTATTATTATAAAAAACTCTTGGGATATTTTATTTTCATAAAAGAAAATTTTAATCACTACATGAAAATTATTTGTTACTTATTTGATAATTTTGTCAAAAAGAAAAATCTTAAATTTGAAATTTCATTATCTTTTTCCCAAAGAAGTGGTCCTCCATTTTACTCGCTACCCAATCCCAAGGTCACCAATGTAGTTTCCCTGAAATTCCGGATCTCATCTTCCTTTAATTTCCCCTTTAACCGTTACCAACGCATCTTCTTCTAAGAAAAAGGCTGAAGCACTTGTTTCTGCAATTATACAGCAGCTGGTAAAAGTTATTGCTGAATAAAGTTGAATTGGATGGTCTGCATTTGTTCTCAATATCATGTTAATACTCAAATCAACTAAATCAGCAACACATTATAAACTGCTAGTTAATATTAATTAAAGAACTTAGCAGGAACCACATCTTACATAATTAACATTACGTGAACAAATAACAAGACAACAAATCATAGGTAGAGTGCATTAGTAAGATAATGTAGAAAGGAACCACACTTTTTTTTTGTAAAATTAAATTCAGAGTAGATAGACAATTCAATCTCCTAAATCAATGTAAAATATATCGTATTTGATAGCTTAAAATAAATTATTGTAAGTGATACATTTAAGATCACTTCAACAAGTGACCATCGGTAGAATTCGAACTCAAAATATTTTCATAAAAAAAAAATAAATTTAACCGATTAAATCAATCACTTATTAATAAAAATCACACTTCACAATTAATTCAAACAGTTCAGCAGCAGCAGACAAATGTTACCTAATGAAGACTAGAGCAAGATATGTTCCAAATTTGATTGCAAATCACGATTGGGACAAATAAAATTAAAAGAACGTTCTAAACAATATACAGCTTTTGGTATATTGTTTAGAATTACAACCACATATATTAGAAAAATAGTATTATTTTTTGATGAATTAAAAGATAAAAAACGAGCATAGCAATTTTTAGGAATACCAAATTATGCTAGGCAATTCATTGAAAAATTGTCCAAATTAAGACAACCATTACAAAAATTGATAAGAAAAAATAGTAAATTTGAATGGACGACAGAGATTTTAACAAACCATGTGAGAAAGATAAAAGAAATATGTCATAAGCTGCCACGGGCGGTTTTTACCAAAAGATGAAGATACAAAGAAATTAGAAACCGATGCTTCCAATGAATATCGGGGAGCAATTTTGAAAGGAAAAGATACAGAAACAAATGAAGAGAAAATGTAACGCCCTCAATTTTTTGATACGAAAGCCTCGTGATTTTATTTTATAAAAAATATTTTATAAATTTAAATTTAAGTCTTAAGTTATATATTATATTATATTCACATATTCTTTAAATGTTATATTAAAAGAATATATAGATATAATATTATATATAAGTTAAGATTTAAACATAAATCTATGGGATACATTTTATGAAATAAAATTATGAGACTTTAATTCAAAGTGAATAATATTTCATAAGTTGGGTACAAACTCCTAAAATGATGTCACAGCGATTATTAATAAGAGGGAACTAAATACTACATCATGAGAGTTATTAAGTGCATCACCTCTAAAATCTTAATGTCTAGTGTGATTTTAATTATATGGTTGGACTCAGTTTGATAGGGATATCAAACTTTAAAAATTGAGAAATTGTAATAATCTCAATTTCACATTGAAAGAATGTGTGAATATAGTATAATATATATAGATCTAAACTCAAAACTGGTGAAGTGTTTTTTATAAGATCAAACATGAGACTTTCATATTAAAGCAGATAATATCTCACAAGTTGAGTGCAAGTTTTTTAAAAAAATATGTAGATATAATAGTGGTACTTTTAAAGATTTTGAAATGAATTATGATAGAAATGCAAAAAAATTGTCAGGAATAATTAGAGGAAAACATAAGTTTTGCTACTTTTTGTTGTTAAAGGAACTTATTATCTGAACAGATAGTACACAAGTAAAAGTTTTATTATGAACAATCATCCTTTAACATCTAATAGGAAAAATATCATAGATCGCATAATTTCTTTGTTGAATACAAGTTTAAGATTGAGCATATTAAAGGAGAAAATAATGTTTTACCTTATTTCTCATCCAGGGATGGCAATGATAAATGAAATCATTAATACAATAGAAAAGCATGAAAGAAAAGCTTGTTGATGAGCTTGACAATATTTACAAAAAATATGAGGCTAACTTTGACAACATGTATAAGCTACACGATGCTCTTATTGAAGCTTCAAATAAGTATGAATAGATACAATCTTAGATTGTTATCCTCAAGGAAATCAATGAAAAATATATTCTTTTTCCAAAAGAACAAATAAAAAAGCAAGAAACATCTCAAGCTTTCGCTGAGATTTTTTTGAGTCCATCGACCTCACGGTCCTTTAGAGTAAAATTCACTAATTTAACACAATATAGATCCAAGGAGAAACCCCTTTGGATACCCTAAAAGAAAACTTTCCACCATTACCATCCAATGAAGTTATTCTAAAAAACTTAGAAAAATTTATTGGTGCTTACCAAACCATTACAACCAAAGTTTATTCTCACACACATAAGCTAAATCTACTATTTTTGTTGACCATACAAAAATTTACCTAAGAGCTAATATTCTCCAAAAGAATAAACTTTAAATCTTCTCCAAAAGAAGATATTAAATAAATTTTTGAATATGGATACTTAGATCTTCTTTATATAAACTCAAACAATGCAAAATTGACATTTTTACCAGTTGAAGTCCATGATGCAGTAAATCAATACAGAGCCTATAAAAAATTCACTTTTGAACCAATATTTATTAAAGTCTTAGTGCAAATTCTGATATTTGTTAGGGTTTATCTTAAATCTTATAATTCATATCGAAAGTTAAGTAAAATTATAAGAGTTTTAGTTTATTTTATATCCCACACCGGGAGTTTAATAAATATATAAGAAGTTTTATACTTATAAATAAGATATTTTGATTTTGGTTTGATAATCCAACATAAACACTAATAGAATAGCTAAGAGAGTAGCCTATTAAAAAAGTGTAATTAGGTTTTGGATTAAGTTTTTGATGACTTTTTTTATTCCAAAAGTCTCACAATTGTAAAGATTTATTTTGGAGTAAGCCATTTTGAGTTAGACTGAAACAAATATATTTGTGTGTTCTTATTCTTAATTTAAATTATCATTTTGTGTTTGAGTTTTGCATGTGCATGTTGATTTTCCAATAAGTTGTATTATAGAAAGGTTTATGGGAAAAAGAGATAGGCCCAAGAGATCTTGGTCTCATGAAGTAAGTATTTCAAGATGTCTAGAGAAAGTATGTCTAATATGCTTATACCCAAGTTTGAGATTTCGTTATTTAATGAAAAGATTAATTTTATGTTATAACAAAATACGATTCAAGATCTGTTAGTACAACAAGAGTTGGATTAAGTATTAGAGAGTAGTAAGCTTAAAGAAATATCTGACAGTAATTGAAATAAAATTTAGAAAAAAGTTGTTGTACTATTATATTGGCATTAACCTCAGAGGTAAAATATAATTTGTTGACTAAGAGTAATTCGAAGAGTTTGTGGGATAAGCTTGAGAGTATTTATACATTGAAATCGTTGACAACAAATTATGTTTAAAGATGGGTATGTATTCTCTGAAGATGAAAGAAGGTACAAGTATTCATAATCACTTAAATGAGTTTAATAGATTAGTTTTTCAATTGTTGACAATTTTTATTGATAAATTAGAAAATTAAGAGAAGGCTTTAATTTTGCTGTCATTTTTATCCAAGTCTTATATATCTTTAGTTTGGACTTTGTAAGTGGATAGACTTACTTTGAAGTTGAATGATATGGTTGTCCTGTTGTATGAGAATGAAAGGTTTATAAAAATATAAAAGCTCATCATCTGGAGGGAGTACACTACCTGTAAAGGGTTTTGATCGAAAGATGACTCACAAGAAGATTAATGGATTAAGAAGAAAATCCAAATCAAGAGATAAATATTACAGTGATATAGAATATTATTATTATGGTAAAAAATAATATATCAAAATACGCTACAAGAAACTAAAAAGGGATATGATTGCTTTTAAAAGGACGAATGATGAGGAAAAATCAGATGAAGAAAAAAGTGATACTGCTACTATTGTATTTGACGATGATAATATCATTTTGACAATATGTGTAGATAAGACTCAGACTTTGAAAGGTGATAAAAGTTAGATTTTATATTCAGTTGCTATAGTCCATATTTGCAATAATAAGAGTTACTTTGTGGAGTTGGAAGAGAATGAAAAGTATGAGGATATTATGGTTGTCAACAATGAAAAGGTACAAATTTAAGGCATTAGGAATGTCACTTTGGATCTCACAATGATGTTGTTAGGGCCTTTCATCATGTAAGGTATATATCAAGTTGTAACTATAATTTGAATGTTTTTGGTAAGTTAGCATCTCGAAGGTACACATACTATGATAATAATAATTGGTTGAAAGTGTACAAGAATAGTAGTGTGATTCTACGAGAAAATAAGATCAAAAATCATTTGCACATGCTTGATGGAAGCTTAGTTGTTGAGATTCTTGTGACAAAAGAAAAAAAAAAGTAAGTATATCAACTTTCCAAATACTGTTAAAATATTTAAAGATTCAAGTTAATTGAGGATTTATTGAGGTTTACTTTGAATCTTATAATCTCACATCAAAAGTTAAGTGAAGTTATAAGAATTTGAGTTTGTTTTATATCACAAGTCAGGAATTTAATAAAGGTATAAGAGTTTATCTTTATAAATAATATGTTTTCATTTGATAATCTTAAATAGTTAGATATTAAAAGAATAGTTAAGTGACTAGCTTATTAAAAATGTATAATTGAATTTTGAGTTAAGTTTTAAGTAATAAATTTTTGATGACTTTTTTTATTTTAAAAATTTTATAATTATAAAGATTTATTTGTTAAGAGATTAAGTTTGAAATAAATCATTTTAAAATATATTGAAATAAATATATTTGTGTATTTTTATTTTTAATTTAAATTTATTATTTTATATGTTGATACTACACGTATGGATGATTTTTTTAACAATATTCGAGATGAAACCGTATTTACTGGAGAATTTATTATCAGCATCTGATAAGTACAATGCTACCATTGCTATGGAACAATCCCACAAGCCTATTCCAAAGATTGATGAAGGATTTATGACAATTAGACGATGCCAAGGATTCAGAGTCCTTAATGCAACTATTCAAAGGCCATTAGACACAGGAAAATCCTGGATACACAATACGACAATTTTATCAAGTTTCAACAATGTGTCAGATTCACTGAGCTACACAAACAAAAGTTAAAATAAAGCAGACATCTGTCAATTCTGCATCAAAATGCAAAAGACAATACCAGCTTGCAGAACAAATCCGTAGGCAAAAAGGTTGAGGAGACACCATCTGAAGAAGAAATGCCCTGTACCCAATGTAATCCACACCATGAGTGTTTTGTTAACCTCATTCGCCTGACCTTCTTATTCAGTAAGCGACGGGAGTTCCTCTCACCGTGCCCTGAAGGTGTTTTGTATCTAGATTCACAGTGCGGTGGGAGGAACTCTAACATGATGCCAAAGATTTTACAAAAAATTTTGATCTGGAGGATTTTTTAAATATTTCTTTCTTTTCATTTATCTCCCTATTTTACGAGCATGGATTTCACAATGCAAGTATGTGATCTTCAACTATAGTTATTTAATAAAAATAAATTATTTTAGGCGTGGAAAGATTAAGTGTTAAAAATTATAAGTTGAAAATGTTGAAGCAATGTCCATGTCCCTCACCAATGCTTCTCATGCTAACAACCTTGTCGGTGGTTGGGTCATGAGCTGTAAAGATGAAAAAATGCATATTCTAAGGTTCCAGTATATTCGCCATTTAGTCAAAAGTCATATTAACTGACAAATAAAAAGTTAGATAATAAAGATTTATTATTAATTATTATTTTATTATTATAAAATGCTCTTAAATTTTTTTATTTTCAAAAAACAAAATTTTGATATTACATGAAAATTATTTATGTTACTTATTTGATAATTTTGTCAAAAAAAAAAAAATCTTTGCAGTTGCTTGGTAGTTGATATGAAAGGCTTCATCATTTGGTTTACAGCTGGTTACCAGTCAACAGTCAACAGTCAATAGTTAACAACTATAGAAGTGGTCCTCCATTTTACTTGCTACCCAATCCCAAGCTCACCAATGTAGTTTCCCTGAAATTCCAGATCTGATCCCCCTTTAATTTCCCTAACCATTACTAACACCTCTTTTTCTTCTAGGAAAATGGCGAAAGCACTTGTTTCTGCAATTATAAAGCAGCTAGTAAAAGTTATTGCTGAATAAAGTTGAATTGGATGGTTTGATCGCCCATCAATTTTCTTTCACCAATCAATCAATTAATATCTCTCTCTCTCTCTCTCTCTCTCTATCAAAATGGCCTCAGCACTTGTTTCTGCCATCTTGGAGCAACTCGCTGCTATCGCTACTGAGAACGCGTGGCAAGAGCTGAAGTTGGTGACAGGTGTTGAGAAAGAAGTCGAAAAGCTTGACAGGAATTTTAAGGCCATCCGCAATACGCTTGAAGATGCAGAGCAAAGGCAAATTGTGGAGAAAAGCGTGAAAGGCTGGTTAGATAAGCTCAAAGAAGTGTCTTATGACATGGAGGACGTGTTGGATGAGTGGAGCACTGCACTCTCCAAGTTGCAAACAGATCCTGAATTAGATGTAAGTGCTTCTATTCCCAAGAGGATGAAAACTTCCATAACTTCATGTGTTTCTTCTTTTTGTCAAGTTGTTAGGCGTCATGACATTGCTAGCAAAATAAAAGGAATCAATGAAAGGCTAGATGAGATTGCTAAGGAGAAAGATAGATATCATTTGACAAAAATAGAAACCAAACAATTTAGACGAGTAGAGAGTACATCTTTTGTTGATGTGTCCAAGTTACATGGTCGAGAAGAGATTAAAAAGGAGGTACTGGAGAAACTGTTGAATGGGACTAGTGAAGAATGCTGCATTCAGACCATCTCTATAGTAGGGATGGGAGGGATCGGAAAAACAGCTCTTGCTCAATTGATCTTTAACGACCAAGAAGTTCAAGCACACTTCGACAATGTAATTTGGGTGTGTGTCTCGGACTCTTTTGATGGAATCAAAATTGCGAGAGCGATTTTAGAATGTCTTGAGCAGAAGTTACCTCTTGATCAGAAGATACTTGAAAAGCTCCCAAGTTCAACTTCCTTACAACATTATCTGACCATAATTCGTAAAAAATCGAAAGTTCAAAATTCCTGCTTGTTTTAGATGATGTGTGGAAAGACCGTGATGAAGATTGGGACCCACTAAAAGTTGTTTTTCGACAAGGCATGTCTGGAAGTAGGATTTTGGTGACTACTCGTAAAAAGCCAGTTGCAACGGGGATGGGATCCTGTCAAGTGTTTCATTTGGAAGAATTATCTGACGAAGGTTGCTGGTTAATACTTAGTCAATTGGCCTATATGGGAAAGGGAAATGAGTTGCGTGAAAAGTTGGAGGATATTGGAAGGGAAATAGCAAAGAAGTGTAAAGGTTTACCGCTTGCTGCAAAGACTTTGGGAGGTTTGTTACGGGAGAAAAACACTAGGAATGAGTGGCAAAATATACTGAACAGTGAGATATGGAAATTAAAAGTTGCAGAAAAAGGCATTTTCAGACCTCTCCTGCTAAGTTATTATGATCTGCCCTCAGAAATAAGACCATGCTTATTATATTGTGCAATCTTTCCCAAAGATTTTGATTTTTGGCCAACTGAATTAATTAAGCATTGGATGGCACATGGTTATCTAAACTGCAAGGAGAATTTAGGGATGGAAGAAGGAAAAGGTGGTGAATACTTCAACTATTTAGCATCTCGTTCTTTTTTTCAAGACTATGAAAAAGATGAGGATGGTAACGTAATTGAATGTAAGATGCATGACATGGTACATGATTTTGTCCAATATTTGACAGATGAAGAAATTGTGGCGGTGGAGTTTGACAACAGTGAAACTGTGAGGCTTGATTTATCTTCCAAAAAGACTCATCATTTGAGGGTAAAGATATCAAAAGAGGATCAATTTCCTGTGTCTATAAAAGGCATAGAGAACCTACGGAGCCTTCTAGCTGGTGGTCAACAGTGTGATGTAACTGGTGAAGCCTTGGCAGCATTCTTCAAGGGAGCGAAATGTCTAAGATTATTTGAGTTTGCGAAGGAGTGGTATGGTCATGTAAATGTAAAAGAAATTCCAAATGAAATAGGGAAATTAATTCATCTGAGATACCTTAATTTTTGTGGCTGTGGGAATTTAAAAGAATTGCCTGAAGAAGTGTGTGAATTGCATAATTTGCAATACTTGAATCTCGATGGTTGTCATAATCTTGAGAAACTACCAGATGGTATGGGGAAATTAATCAACCTGAGGTATTTTTATTCTAAGTATTGTTTTGGGCTACAATATTACCCAAAAGGGATTGGGAGATTAACTTCTCTCAGGGAATTAATCCCAATCAGAGCGAGAGTAGATGGCAAAGACGCAGCTAAAGAATTCAGTGTGGGAGATTTGGAAAACTTGGACCTCCTTCGTGGATATCTTCAAATAAAAGTGGTGGGAAATGTGGTTGATGTGGGAGAGGTTAAGAGAGCCAAACTTCACAACAAGAGACATCTTGACCGCCTGGATCTGACTCATGGAGAGATAAATCCTAATGGCGTCATTCAAGCCTTAAATCTACCTCCTTCCTTTGACATATCGATAGTCGAAGTGCTTAGGTGGATCAGGTACTCTTTCTATCTATTTCTCTTTCCAATTTTTCTTCAAATTAAATTTGTTCAATTCTTTTTTTTTAAAAAAGAGCTAATAGACACATTTCAATTTTTTTTTCTCTTCACATGTTTTTTTTTTTAATTTTCTTCTAAGTAAGATTATTTAATTATTTTTTCATCTCAATTTTAAAACTTGCAGATATATATTTTTAGTAAACTTTATAATTTATGGATATAAAAATCTAATAAATTATATAACTTATTGTTTATGCACATTCAATTAATACAAAAAAGTCACATTTAAGGTTTGGAAAAAAAAATTAAGTGAGAAAAAATATTTTGAAAAATTTTCATAACATCATAAAAAAGGTGTAAATTGTTTTAAATAATTATAAACTCATTTATAAATTGATAGAAAAAATTATGCATGTGGATTTTTAGATTTTTTTTATTTGAAGAACGTGAGATAAAAATTTTTAAATTTTTGGATATGCAAGTTTGAAATCTTTTAAAAGTTTTTGGATATGTAAATCTAAAAACTTGTAAAAACTTTTAGATTTATAAATTCAAAATTTTAAAAGTAGTAAAGATATGAAAAAGAAAAATAATTATTAAATAATTTATTTAAAAATGATTTTCAAAAAAAGTGTATGAAGATTAAAAAGAAGAGTGTGAATAAAAACTCCTTATAAAAATCACGTCAAAGTATAATTATAATTTTACCATGTGTTTTAAATTGATATTACAAGGATAACCTTTGACTTTGTTCTTTCCAGCTTCAAAAGAAGGTCAACGTAAGGGTGAATCAGAGGAGCTGCCATCCGTGGGAAGAAGAAATGGTGCTGGCTTCTACCTCTTTTATGCTTTTAGATATCTATATTTTTAAAACATTCAGTATGTGATTGTCTAAAATCATGTAAAAACTTAATGTGTGTCCGCTGCTGTCTTTGGTCCCTGCTTTGAACCATGATTTGAACTCTCGAGCTGTTCGACCAAATCCTGCAGCTTACTTCTGTATTTGTATAATTAATTTGTTGTGTGCTTGATGTTTGTATGGATTATTTGTGGGATCTTTAACTTGTAATGTATTATTTTAAATGTATGGAGTTATTTATGTTTAATATTATTGAGGGGCTAATTTTTTTCTCAATATAATCTTTTTTGTTTGGTGTCATTAAAATTTACTTAGTATAAATAAATGCAAACCAATCATAACAGCTCCAATCAAGTCTTGGTTACAAATAATTTTTAATCTCGCAGACATTTTGACAAAAGCAACATTAACATTGCAGGGAATTGATAAGAAAATTAAACCCAACAAATATTCTCAAGTTTTATGTTTCAATATTTCATGAAATTTTTAAAACTTGCCAACTTGGTTATAATTTACTAGTTATTTCCTATGATGTGATCAAACTAATTTTGACTTTTAAATCTTCAATTCCAATTGTTTTGACTAAAATCTTTCATGCATTTAGATGCTGTTTTTAGATTTTTCAACACTTGAACGCTTTAATAAATTCCTAAAAAATTTATACTAATTACTATATTTGAATATATCTTTGAATATGGATACCTGGATTTTCTTTATATAAACTCAAACAATGTAGAACTGACCTTTTTACCAGTTGAAGTCCATAATACAGTAAACTAATACAGAGCCTATAAAAAATTCACTTTTTACCTTAAATTCGTAATTTCAAATGACAAATTAAATAAAATTTTAAGAGTTTAAATTTATTTTGTAGAAGAAATCTATCGGCCAAAAAGTTGAAAAGACACCATCTGAAGAAGAAATTATCTTTAAAGACTTCATTGTTTACGTCATGTAAAGATATTTCTTGAATAATATTGCGAGGAGAAATATCCTGCACACAATGTAATCCATACCATGAGTGTTTTGTGAAACTCGTTCGCCTGACCTTCTTATTCAGTAAACGACGGAAGTCCCTCTCACCGTGCCCTGAAAGGTGTTTTTAAAAAAATATTTTGATCTTAAAAATTTTTTTTAAATACTTTTTTCTTTTCCTTTATCTCCCTATTTTATGAGCATGGATTTCATAATGCAGGTATGTAATCTTCAACTATAGTTATGTAATAAAAATGAAATATTCTAGGCATGGAAAGATTAAGTGGTAAAAATTATAAGTTGAAATGTTGAATAAATGTCCATGTCCCTCGCCGATACCTCTCATGCAAACAACCTTGTCGGTGTTTGGGTCATGAGCTGTATATGGGATGTTGCAACGTGCAAAAAGCATATTATAAGGTTCTAGTATATTCGCCATTTAGTCAAAAGTCATAGTAACTGACAAATAAAAAGTTACATAATAAAGAATTATTATTATTTTTATTATTTTATTATTATAAAAAGCTCTTGGATTTTTTATTTTCAAAAATTTTTTTTAATCACTGCATGAAAATTATTTATGTTACTTATTTGATAATTTTGTCAATATATATATATATATATATTTGCAAGTGCTTTGTAAGTTGATATGAAAAGCTTCATCGTTTGGTTTACAGCTGGTTACCAGTCAACAGTCAACAGTCAACAATTATAGATGTGGTCCCCCATTTTCCTGGCTACCCAATCCCAAGGTCACCACTGTAGTTTCCCTGAAATACCAGATCTCATCGCCCTTTAATCGCCCTTTAACCATTACCAACACCTCTTTTCTTCTAGGAAAATGGCGGAAGCACTTGTTTCTGCAATTATAGAGCAGCTAGTAAATGTTATTGCTGAATAGAGTTGAATTGAATGGTTTAATCGGCCATCAATTTTCTTTCACTAATCAATCGATTAATCTCTCTCTCTCTCAAAATGGCCGAAGCACTTGTTTCTTCCATCTTGGAGCAACTCACTGCAATCACTGTTAAGAATGCACGGCAAGAGCTGAAGTTGGTGACAGATGTTGAGAAGGAAGTCGAAAAGCTTGACAGCAATTTTAAGGCCATCCGCAAAACGCTTGAAGCTGCAGAGCAAAGGCAAATTATGGAGCAAGAAGTGAAAGGTTGGTTAGATAAGCTCAAAGAAGTGTCTTATGACATGGAGGACGTGTTGGATGAGTGGAGCACTGCACTTTCCAAGTTACAAACAGATCCTGAATTAGATGTAAGTGCTTCTATTCCCAAGAGGTTGAAAACTTCTGTAATTTCATGGTTTTCTTCTTTTTGTCAAGTTGCTAGGCGTCATGACATTGCTATCAAAATAAAAGGAATCAATGAAAGGCTAGATGAGATTGCTAAGGAGAAAGATAGATATCATTTGAAAAAAATAGAAACCAAACAATTTAGACGAGTAGAGAGTACATCTTTTATTGATGTGTCCAAGTTACATGGTCGAGATGAGATTAAAAAAGAGATAGTGGAGAAATTGTTGAATGGGACTAGTGAAGAAGGCTGCATTCAGACCATCTCTCTAGTAGGGATGGGAGGGATCGGAAAAACAGCTCTTGCTCAATTGATCTTTCATGATCATCAAGTTGGAGTACACTTCGACAAAGTAATTTGGGTGTGTGTCTCGGACGATTCTGATCTAAACAAAATTGCGAGAGCAATTTTAGGAAGTCTGGACAAAGGTTCAGCTACGAACCTCCGAAATCCAATTACCTTAGACGATGTTCTGACCAAAATTTGTGAAAAAATCAGAAGTGCAAAATTCTTGCTTGTTTTAGATGATGTGTGGACAGACCGTGATGAAGATTGGGAGCCACTAAAAGCTGTTTTTCGACAAGGCATGTCTGGAAGTAGGATTTTGGTGACTACTCGTAAAGAATCAGTTGCAACGGGGATGGGGTCCTCTCGAGTGTTTCATTTGGAAGAATTATCTGATGAAGTGTGCTGGTTAATACTTAGTCAATCGGCCTCTATGGAAAGGGGAAATGAGTTGCTTCGAAAGTTGGAGGATATTGGAAGGAAAATAGCAAAGTAGTGTAAAGGTTTGCCGCTTACTGCAAAGACTTTGGGAGGTTTGTTACAGAATAAAAATCTAAGGATGAGTGGCAACAGATTCTGAATAGTGAGATATGGAAATTAAATGTTGCACAAGAATACATTTTCACACCTCTCTTGCTAAGTTATTATGATTTGCCCTCACAAATAAGACCGTGCTTATTGTATTGTGCAATCTTTCCCAAAGATTTTGCTATTCAGCCAGCTAAATTAATTAAGCATTGGATGGCACATGGTTATCTAAGCTCCAACGAGAATTCAGGGATGGAAGAAGAAAAAGTTGGTGAATACTTCAACTACTTAGCATCTTGTTCTTTTTTCCAAGATTTTAAAAAAGACAGACATGGCAATATAAATAGATGCAAGATGCATGACATGGTACATGATTTTGTTCAATATTTGACAAGGGAAGAAATTTTGGCAGCGGAGGTTGACAGCAGTGAAAATGTGAGGATGGACGTATCTTCCAAAAAGAGTCATCATTTGAGGGTAAAGATTGGAAAAGGGGATCAATTTCCTGTGTCTATAAAAGGCATAGAGAAACTACGGAGCCTAGTAGTTCATGGTGACGAGTATGATGTAACTGGTGAAGCCTTGGCGGCATTCTTCAAGGGAGCGAAATGTCTAAGATTATTGGATTTTGCGATGGAGTGGTATGTTCATAGAAAAGTAAAAGAAATTCCAAATGAAATAGGGAAATTAATTCATCTGAGATACCTTAATTTGAGTGGCAGTGATAATTTAAAAGAATTGCCTGAAGGAGTGTGTGAATTGCATAATTTGCAATACCTGAATCTCTGGTATTGTGCTGATCTTGAGAAACTACCAGATGGTATGGGGAAATTAATCAACCTGAGGTATTTTAATTCTACGTATTGTTTTGGGCTACAATATTACCCAAAAGGGATTGGGAGATTAACTTCTCTCAGGGAATTAATCCCAGTCAGAGCGAGAGTAGATGGCAAAGACGCAGCTAAAGAATTCAGTGTGGGAGATTTGGAAAACTTGGACCTCCTTCGTGGATATCTTAATATAAAACTGGTGGGAAATGTGGTAGATGTGGAAGAGGTTAGGAGAGCCAAACTTCACAACAAGATACATCTTGACAGCCTACATCTGTTCTATGGAGAGACAAATCCTAATGACGTCATTCAAGCCTTAAATCTACCTCCTTCCTTTGACATACCGGTGGTAAAAGCATCGGTGGGAGATCGGTACATCAGGTAGTGTTTCTATCTATTTCTCTTTCCAATTTTTCTTCAAATTAAATTCGTTCAAATTTTTTTTTAAAAAGAGAGCTAATAGACACATTTCAATTTTTTTTTCTCTTCACAATTTTTTTTTTAAATTTTCTTTTAAGTAAGATTATTTAATTATTTTTTCATCTCAATTTTAAAACTTGCGGATATATATTTTTAGTAAATTTTTTAATTTATGGATATAAAAATCTAATAAATTATATAACTTATTGTTTATGCATATTCAATAAATAAAAAAAAGTTAAATTTAAGGTTTGGAAAAAAATCAATTGAGAAAAATATTTTGAAGAAATTTCATAACATCATAAAAAAGTCACAAATTTTTTTAAATAATAATAAATTTATTTACAAATTGATAGAAAAAACTATGCATGTGAGTTTTTAGATTTTTTTATTTGAAGGATGTGGGATAAAAATTTTTTAAATTTTGGATATTTAAGTTTGAAAATTTTTAAAAGTTTTCAGATTTGTAAATCAAAAAATTTTTAAAAGTTTTTAGATTTATAAATCATCCAAAAGTTTAAAAGTAAAAGAGATATATATAAAAAAAATTATTTATTTAAAAATGATTTTAAAAAAATGTATGAAGATTAAAAAGAAGAGTATGAATAGAAACTCCTTATAAAAATCACTTCAAAGTATAATTATAATTTTATCATGTGTTTAAAATTGATATTACAAGGATAACCTTTGACTTTGATCTTCCTAGTGCCAAAAGAAGGTCAACGTAAGGCTGAATCAGAGGAGCTGTCATCCGTGGGAAGAAGAAATGGTGCTGGCTTCTACCTCTTTTATGCATCTATATATATATATATATATATGTATTTTTAAAACATTTGGTATGTGATTGTCTAAAATAATGTGAAAACTTAATGAGTGTCCGCTGCCGTCTTTGTTCCCTGCTTGGAACCATGATTTGAACCCTGGAGCTGTTGGACCAAATCCTGCGGCTCACTTCTGTATTTGTGTAATTAATTTGTTGTGTGCACGTTGCTTGTATGGATTATAGGTGGGATCTTTAACTTGTAATGTATTATTTTAAATGTATGGAATCATTTATGTTTAATATTATTGAGGGGCTAATTTTTTCTCAATATAATCTGTTTTTGGTATCATTAAAATTTTTTTGAAACTATTATCTTAATAATTGATCATGTTTATTTATTTTGTTTTGTAATGTATTATGACACTTAAATAACTCTATTTTTCTTTGTTATTAGTGCATTTTACATACTATATTCATAATTAGTCTGATAGTCACTAACTTCTTTCTTAAGTGGATTGCAATTCCCAAAGAGGATTGCAATTCAAAATTAATTTTAAAATTGAGGTTTCATTGAATTACATGAAACAAATCAAAATGAAAAGTTATTTCATTTAAAATTGTGATATTTTTTTAAAGACAAATAAAAAAATAGATGATAATTTTTAATTCATCTGTAAAATTTAAAACTTCAATTTCGCCAGTAGACTATATATTTATATATAGTTACATATGCTATATGATGATAATTCTTTTTGAGCTTTGGTCCAATAAGAAAAACAAAAATTTTCATCTCAAATGGCAACCAGGTCTTATGTCAATGAAGAAAGGGAAAAAAATTTGTTTTAGGAAAAAACCAAAGCTTAATTACATATGATGTTGATCTTATAATTTAATGTAATTACTCTAACTGAAGTTAAGAATTAAGAATATGAGTAACATTAAAAAACAATTAGTAACGACAAAGAATTAATTATGTACGCTAACAAAAATTAAAAAAAAAATTATATTTGTATTGTTATACATACATCAGTTCTTAAACTTTTTATAATTAACGTTCTTTTTTCTCCTAGAGATTATACATTCACGAATATGTAAAAAATACTTTGTACATGAAGAATCATATATGACAAAAAAAGGTTAAAACTCAAACATATAAAATTTTATATAACTCAAGTACAGAAAAAAGATAAAAATTTTATAAAACTCAAGTGCAGAAAAAAGATGAGTCAATGATGCATATGTAAATATAAAAAGTAAATGCATGCCAATCATAATAGTTCCAATCAAGCCTTGGTTACAAATAATTTTTAATCTCGCAGACATTTTAACGAAAGCAACATTGACATTGCAGGGAACTGATAAGAAAATTAAACCCGACAAATATTCTCATAAAATTTTCAATGTTCCAATATTCCATAAAAAAAATTTGTCAACTTAGTTACCATTTACTAGTTATTTCCCATGATGTGATCAAACTAATTTTGACTTTTAAATCTTCAAATCCAATTGTTTTGACTAGAATCTTTCATGCATTCAGATGTTGTTTTTAGATTTTTCAACACTTGAATGCTCTAGTAAATTCATAAAAAATTTTACACTAATCACTATATTTGATTAAGAAAAAGAAAATTTTTTACATTTATTTTCTGCATGACACGAGTTTAGTTGAGATGTGATCGGTGGTCCGGTATGCAGACAAGAACACCAATAGCTTCCAAACTGATCATCTTCCATGTGGTGCCCTTTAAAGCAAACATAAAAAAAGATTGTGCTTTTCACTAATTATTAATACTTTATCTCAAAATTCAAAAGCAAAAAAGATACCCAGATCCTCCATTGATGCTCTGCAACTCTGCAAATTTGCCTACTTCAATTAAAGGTATGGGAATTTCTCTTTTGACCCAGGTTCAAAATTTGTTAACTTTTACGCTTTAGATCTTGAAAATGTGACAGCCGCCAAGAATAATGGGTCTCTTTCAGAATTCATGGCTTTTCATTTTTTGTTTTGAGATGAAACGGCGATGCCTTTTTTTAGAGTAATATTAGTTCCAAGGAAATGATTATTGGAAGTATACTTAGCTGTAAAAGCCTCGTCTTTGGCTGTTCTTAGGACGGCGAAGGGGAAGCTTACGCTTGTGAATTGGTCTCTTGAGTTTTTGGTACAGAAGGAAAATTTGACGTTTCTAGGAAAGTCTGAATAGTAGAAATCCTTTCATGTTTTAATTTTCTTGCTTCATCATGTATATTTTGAATGCTTGCTTTGGTGGGTTTTTTTTTTTTTATTGGTTTGGTGGCGTCTGTATTGCATTCTAGGGGAAGAGAAGACCAGATATAAATCATCTGTTTGTTTTGTTTTGGTTTTGATAGGTATCGTCTGCTGTATCCATATGGTGGGAAAAGATTTCAGGAAGTTGTTTGGAGATTTCATTCCTTAATTGTCATTCTTTAGTGGTTTTTTCTCATTGTAGTAGTTGTTGTTGTTGTCTGCGTTTATATCAGGGGTTTTTGTTTTCAGGCATTCTTGTATTTGGCCTGTAGTTGTTGATTTTGATTGGTTTGCGGAGGAAGGAAACAGTTTTTTTTTATAGGAATTGGGAATTCCTATAGATATTTGAGTTGATGGGAGGTCGTAGCTCAAGGGAGGGGAGTTGGAGGCAGAATTCATCTTCAGGGGATTCTCACTATGGGTATCCTCAGTCGTCATATGGTCAAGAAAGCCAGAGTTATGTGCCTCAGCATAGCTATGCCTCCCCACAGTATTATCCACCATCTCAACAAGAGCTGCAGTATTATCCACATTCACAAGACCATGGCAGCGATAAAAGGACGATAGACAGGAGGTATTCAAGAATTGCAGACAATTACAACTCCTTAGATCAGGTTAATTTCTTCATTGATTTCTTTTTATTATAAGTTTTTATATATTTACGCTTTCTTCTTTTCCCCAGCAACAATTCAGTAGTTTATTTTGTACTGTGTTTGGTCAAGTTGATGAAGGAAAGGTGACATGAATCATTTGATTACAGGTGACGGAGGCTCTTGCTAATGCTGGTCTTGAATCTTCCAATCTTATTGTTGGTATTGATTTCACAAAGAGCAATGAGTGGACAGGTTAAGATCCACTATCTTAATTGCCAGTAATATGTGTTTTTAGCCATAGTAGAGCCTGCTGAATCTGGCTTGTTTTGAAGGGAAAAGATCATTCAATAGAAAAAGTTTGCACCACATTGGAGATGTTTTAAATCCTTATGAACAAGCAATATCAATCATTGGGAAAACCTTAGCTGTCTTTGATGAGGATAATTTAATTCCTTGCTTTGGATTTGGTGATGGTATGTATTTAATTTATTTTCGCTATGAGAATGCCTATTTACTTATATGCAGATGCTAAGAATTACTTGTATCTGTTGGCAGCATCAACACATGATCAAGATGTCTTCAGTTTCTACCCAGATGAGAGATTTTGTAATGGATTTGAGGAAGTCTTAAGCCGATATAGAGAAATTGTGCCTCATCTGCAACTTGCTGGTTTCCATTACCTCCTGTTTTTCATTCTTGTTCTGAGTTACCTCTTGAAGCATATCCAATAAAATAATTAGTACAATATCTTTTCAGGACCTACATCATTTGCTCCTATCATTGAAATGGCTATGACCATTGTTGAGCAGAGTGGTGGATACCATGTGTTAGTGATAATTGCTGATGGGCAGGTATTTTTCTGTGTGTGTGGGTTTACTTCACTTAATTAGTTTCTAGATTATCTTGAAAGCAAAATTGGTCAGAAAGGAAACTTTTGTGAGGATTGGCATGGGAATAAAATGAATAAAAAATACTGACATAATGGTTTATTTTACCACTTATGATTTTTCTAGCAATGTGTTATTACTATTTTTATTAACTTTTTTATAATGGTTCAGAATGATTTACTAAGTTTCATATGGGTTTAATATCACTAATAGTGATGGTTGTTTCAGGTGACTAGAAGCGTTGATACTCTGCATGGCCAGCTAAGTCCACAAGAGCAGAAGACTGTTGATGCCATAGTGCAAGCAAGGTGAACATAATGTAACCTATTTCATACTTTGTTTTTTTCTGTGCAACCATTTTTTTTCTTAATTGTTTCATATATTTCAGCAAGCTTCCTCTGTCAATTATATTGGTTGGTGTTGGAGATGGACCTTGGGACATGATGAAGGAGTTTGACGATAACATTCCTGCTCGAGCATTCGATAATTTTCAGGTAAATTCTGAGTGCATACAAGATATTTCATGTTAGATATCATCTGTCTTTCGTACCTATGGTATTATCATTATGCTTCAGTTGTTAAGGTTTTTCTCCTTGTGCTTCTCTTTCTCTAGTTTGTGAATTTCACAGAGATTATGTCAAAGAATACAGCCCCATCCCGGAAGGAGACAGAATTTGCTCTAGCTGCTTTAATGGAGATTCCTTCACAATACAAAGCAACCATTGAGCTTAATATTCTGGGGTAATAATTCGTTCTGTGTTGGTCATTTAAAAGGTTTTTGTGTTACCCTTTTGCAACTCAAGTTTTGATGGTGATTTTCAATTTATTTGTTGTGCAGTGGCCAAAAGGGTAATGTTCCTGAGAGAGTTCCCCTACCTCCTCCTATATATGGTGCAGCATCTTTCAATAGCTCAAAACCTTCCCATTCTACCAGTTTCCAATATGGTTCAGCATCTTTCAGCAGCTCAAAACCTTCTCATCCTACCAGCTTCGAGCCAAGTGTCCCTCCTTATCCTGGAGATACTAGTCCTGTCAGCTCAGCTACCCCAGCTTCAAGTTCTACTTATGATAGCCAGGTATGGGAATTTTAATGTAGTTGTTCAGTCGGTCCATATATATTCTATTAATAACAAGCTGCCTTGGCATTCAACTTTTGAACTGAAATCTGAAAGAACCAAAGACTTGAGATTGTAAATTTCTCTATTCTTCCTCCTCTTCGTCCTATCTTACTCTTACACTGCATATTTGATTATTTATCTTGATGGCTAATATCCCTTCACTGATGTTTTGAACAGATTTGTCCCATTTGCCTTAGTAACTCAAAAGACATGGCATTTGGTTGCGGGCATCAGGTAAAAATCTCTAATGCTTTTTCTTGTCAGTTCTTCATTTAGATAATTGTAGAGGAAGGTGCTGACATAATACTACCCGATGTATTTTTCTCTCAGACCTGTGAAGAATGTGCAAAAGGCCTCCAAACCTGCCCAATATGTCGAAGTCCGATCCAAACCAAAATAAAGCTCTACTTCTGATATTTTTGTTAAATTATCTTTGCTCATCATTCTTTGTTAATTTGTTATTGAGAACATGCAATTAGTGATAGGTCTGATGAAGTTAGTTTCTGGTGCCAATGACCCAAAGAAGGGGATCTCATCCTTTGTACATTCTCTTTTGGAGTGAACTCTCTGTACATTTATGATATTTGATTATTTCTTTTATTCCTCCTTGCCTTTATGAATTATGATCAATGCTCCTTCCATATATTTGTCCACATGAAAAGTTATGAGAGAAGCTGATGGATATTAATAAATTAGCTGGAGTTTACTCTATAGCGCAGCAGTGCACAGTTATTGGGATGTAAATTAGGTCTATTTCTGGATTTAGTTTGACAGATATTTGGCCTTATTGATACTATAACCGTGAAATGTGAACCTTTGGTTGTTGTCAGGTCTGCACTTATCTCATTCTTCTGCTTCCAATAATTCAATCTTAGACTAAATCCTAGTAGAATTCTAGTAACAGAGTAAATTTTGGAATGCATCGTATGAAGAAGTGCGCTTTTGAGATTGTCCTAAAAAGAGATTAGGTTTAAACAAAATCTATGATTCATGGACTATTTCGAAAGTAAAATTTTGAATGCATCTTACGAGTGAGTGTACTTTTAAAATTTTACAATGAAGAAAATTAATCAAATCTTAGGTGTTACTTAAGGGTGGTTATATGGAGTTAAGCTCACCCTCTTAAATGGCTGATTTTCGTTGTAAAAAGAGTTAGCTAAATCACTTGTGAGATACTAATTTATTATTAGTAAATTCTAATTCTTGTGACCACCCAAGTGTTTTTTTAAGCTTCTCGAGTCTTTGATTATAGCTGATAGGGAATTTAATTCTGGTCTGCACAATAATTTTGAAGATAATCACATGCAAATTGTTAAGTAACTATATAAGAGATCGAATCTATTTGTTGGCTATGCATGCAGTACAAGATAATAGGGAGGATGACACTTCCATTTTTTATTTTGTTAACAAGAGTTTCGAAATCGCCAACATTTAATGCACTCAACTGTTTCAGCGAAACCAACCATTCATATTTAAGTGGAGATTAGAAGCTGAAAAACTCACTCCATCCAGATTCCTTATCCATTGAAAGAGACCAGCCACCTTCTTTACAAACTTATCTGGGTGATTTTCTGTTCATTGTTCAGCTTCTGAAATTCTCCAAGTCTACTATTGAGATGGCCTCAGCTGCCAAGTTTTCTTACCAGAGATTGAGAGATGAAGGTAATGAGCTTGATGCTGACGAAATAGCAGAGAGACTGATTGGGAGATCAAGAACCTGGTGCAGGCTTAAAATGGTACATGTTAGGAAGAGGTTTAGGCTTAAGGTTCCGAGCTTGAAAAGATTCATGAGGAGGAAAGTTAAGGTTGCCAGGCTTTCATTTGCCAAGCTGATGAAGAGATTGAAAGAAAGTCAGGTTCATTTTGGTGACCTTTTTGCTGGAAACTATATGTTCATTCAAATCAATCCTACCACCATGAAATGCTTTGAAAAATCTTGTGATGGCCCTGGCTTAAAAAGCTTACCTGCCACTTATTCTGTCCCTAAGATTACCTGATTTTTATTTTTTTTTAGTTTTACTAGTGTAATATAGGGTAGCTATTACTATTTGCAACCCTCTTTTGGCATCGTGTAATAATCCAGGATTGAACTGTAAACAAAGGGATCAGTTCAAGTAAGAATCTGGGAAAATATGTAACAGAAATTAATCAAAGAAAGGATGCAATTTCTGGAAAAGATTTCTATGTTAATTTCATTAGTACAAATCAAAATTCCAATGTAGTTTATTCATGATTCAATTGCAATTGCTAGTGCTGCATGTGGCATTCCAATACAGAATTCTTTAAGCAAGTGGGTGAATCTCAAGTTAAGGATAACTGTGAATGTTATGACTGTTTAATCTCTTTTTATCTAAAACAGGTGTATCAGTTACATATCAGTCATGTCAAAATTGAGCAACAGCTATAAAATTTTACTCGAGCTTAGTTCATGTAACCATGAGTAGCATGCAAGAAAAGGAAAATGCTTTGAAAAAGCTGCAAAACAATCTGCTCCAGCAAATTCTGTTTGAGGGCATTGAAAAGTGATGTACTACTAAAACAATTTTCAATATTATCGAGTCAGATGTGTCTGAATTTCTGTCACTAACAGAAAGCATTAACTCTTCATGATGGAGTTGTGGAAAAACATTACTAGTTGTCTAGATTTAGACACAAACAAATGAACGAATCATGTGATCTGTTTGAAGTTGGAGGATGGGCGTTAAAAGTCAATGTCTACCCCAACCAAGTGGACTTAAGTAGACATGTATTGCTTCTTGAGATAGAATTAGTTATGGCACTAAATGAATAATTTATTTATTTCCAAATTCATAAATAATTTATTTATATTTGAGATTACAAGAAATTGAGCTAGAATGAACTAAGAAATGTTTGAAGGTTTTGTGAAAGAATCATCATATCAAGGTGATTAAAAAATATTAGCTCTCTAACTTGAACAAGTAAATACAAGAAATGATATTAATCATCTTTGACAACATGTTAAGTACAAGAAAAAAAGTTATAAGATTATTAAGAGATTTACTTCTTAACTATCAGATTCATTTTAAATAAAAGATTGAAAATTCTAATATTGCATTAGACATTAATTTACTTAGAAAAATCGAACCGATAAAATAAAATCAATCATGTATTTTTAATGTATAGTTCATAGTAATACCAAAATTTCCAATTTGAAACTACCGGCCTTAACATCAAGATTAGGTTTCCAGTTTTATAATGCTTCTTTCGCTAAATTTTGCTTTTGGTAATATGATTAGGAGTGTCTTTTAACCACATTCAAGATTTACTTTTGAATGCTTTTCATGATAACCAAACAAGGTTGACAAAGACTCGTCTTTTTACCAATTGAAGTAAAGAATAATTGATATCTGCAATTATTTTAAAAAAATAATATTTAATAAATTTAAAATTTAAATAATAATATCCACGAATATTTATTTTTTTATCTCATAGTTAGGCTTCTTATATATAAATAATACTCCATTTTATCATTGAAATATTATACTTTTAAAAATATGGTACTTAAATAAAAAAAAATTAATCAACACCTAAATTATATTTTTATGTATCAACTTATTCTAATTCTTACCATTGTTAAAATAATATTAATGTGACACTTAATTGTTGATATGGATAACATGTGCTTGTCAAGTGGTTTAGATGTGATTGTCATGTATCATTTTTTAAAATAAAAAAATTTTAAAAATATAATTTTTAAGAAAATTTTTTTTTATTTTTTTACTTTTTAAAAATGGCACATGACATCGCATTAATGTCACATGGCATCTATGTGTCATTCACATTAATATTTAAGTGCCACGTAGCATTATTCTAACAATGTTAAAAAGTTGGAGTAATTTTATTCACGAAATTAAGTTTAGATGCTTGATTAAAGATTTTTTTAGTGTAGGTACCATATTACAAAATTTCAATAATTCAGTGACCAAATGAAGAATTATCCCAAATACTCTCTTATGATATTTCAATTATTAATAAGGCCCACAAACTCTCTACTTACACTTATTTACCGAGGCCCAAAGGACTCTCAAAGAAAGAGTAGACTTGACCCATTTGGCCCAAAATGAGACTCAAAACAACCCCATGTTGAAACGCACCGGCTTAGCTCTATAACAAGCCAAAAAAAATAAAGGAAAAAGCGAAGGGTTTTTGCTTTCCGAGTTTTTGAAGCAAAGCAGACCAAACCCTTCACTGTTCTTCACTCAGCTTTCACCAATGAAGTTCCTCTTTCGATCCATTTACAGTAAAAAAATTTCGAAACTTTACTTATATCCATTTCCTTTTTTCACTAGATTCATCGACCTGGCTGCTTATCTCGTTTCCTTTTTTCTTCTTTTTTTGTTGTTTAAAACAGGTCCCAACAGGACTCTGCTTCGAGCTCTGGGTCGGCGCCAGTTTTCTGATTCGGCAGGAGTAAAAGCCAAACGAAACTATGCTGAAAATGTCTCTGAATACAACACTGTCCTCACTTCTCTCGTTACTAAACGAAGGTTCTGCCTTTTCAGTTGTTGCTTTATCTGGGTCTTTTTTAATATACTCTATTTGTTTAGATATGGTTTAGCTTTTGCTTTCACTATTTTTTTTAGGGTTTGGATACAAAACCACATAATGTTTTGGAAGATCAGACCTTGAAGATGTTATTTATCATTTGAGAACTAAAATTCATGATTTTGTTTTTATAGTATATATATAACAGTTTTATTAGAATTAGATTTACGTTTTAATCATTTCTTCATTATTGATCAATTATGGTCTTACTTCGTAGCAACTTTTAAGGAAGCGAAAACTAGAGTAAATGAGTAGCAAACAAACATGGCCTTTTTTTTTTTTTTTTTTGTGAATCGAGTATGGTGGTGTAGGCATTTTCTGTTGAGGGATGTTTATGATGATATGATGCTGGATGGGGTACGGCCAACTAGAGATACTTTCGAGGCTTTGATTATGGGAACCATGAGAGGGGCACGGCTGCAAGATGCTTTCTTTTTCAGAGATGAAATGAAGGCCATGGGATTAGTCCCTGAGGTATTTTGTGTTCTATTCTGTCCTAATTAGTTGTTTCTTTTACAGTTATTGCTTCCCGATTTTTCATATTAAATTTACCATATTGAAATTGGCTATTTCATTCCCCCAAATTGATCAAATTATTTGTTAATTATTTTAGAATGACTATGAATTTTATTTATGTAATAGGTCACTTTATATAACTTTTTGATCTCAACCTGTGGGAAATGCAAGAATTCGAACCTTGCAATTCAGGTATGCCACTTATGTGTTTGCAGAGATATTTTATTTGTATAATTTTTGTATTGTTTTAATTTATCTTTTCTCTATAACCTCTAATTATTCAACCTAGTTGTTCTTTTTCATGTAAGATTCTGGAAGAAATGAAGAGATATGACGTGAAGCCTAATGGACAAACTTATGTTTGTCTGCTTAATGCATGTGCATCAAATGGACGATTAGATCAAGTGTATGCTACTATTTCTTTGGTGTAACTTTCCATTTTTAAGTTCAATGACTCTGCTTAAATTCCTTCGTCTATGAATGCTTGTTCCTTAGCCGTGATAGTATGGTGGTTCTTATTCTGCACTGTGGTTAGAATGAATTTTTACTTCTATATGATGAGAACTTCCAATATGTTCTTGCAAAACAACTATCCATCTCTCGCTTGCTGACTAGCCAAAGAAGATTCTGCAATTTTGAAAATTATTAAACTAATCTGCATATAAATGCTGTAGATTAGCAATAGTTCGTGATATGACTGCTGCTGGTGCTGAATTGAACAAGTTTTGCTACGCTGGACTTATTGTTGCACATACGAACAAGATGCCTAGAGCAGATGATATAGCAACCAAAGTAATTATCAAACTTTTATCTTTGCTCGAACTAGTGCTTTGTTCATTTTTCTTTTGTAGCTTTCTAACATTTCCCTCACCTCTCTAGATTATTGAGTTAGCTGAACAGTCTAAAGGATGGTCATCTCTTGAAGCAAGCGGAAATACTGGGAATGCAATGCTTGGCATTTCTGAAGAAGAGTTATACAACTTACCTACTGCTGATTTTGTTCATAGGCGCTTTTTCTTATACAGGCAGTTTACTGTATACCATGTTGCATTTCATGCTTGTGCAGACCTTAGGAATGTAGAGGTGCTGTCTCACATCTTCCAGAGATCCTCTTTGTATTATCATCTCTCTCTCTCTCTCTCTCTCTCTTAAGTACATTTGCACTCGATTGGAGGCATATGAAGTACTACGTTATTGCTCTTGCTATTCATTAAGCTGGTAATATATATATGTATGTATTTGTGCATCACAAGTTGATGTTATTGTTACAATTCCCTATCCTTGGTTTCTGCACTAAAATTTTGCCATATCATGGTTATAGAGGTATATATTCTTTCAGCAAGCTTTTAATTGACCTTAAAGTTAACAGTTTACAAGTTTGTTTACTTGGCTATAGTCTCTATACTGCCCCCACCAACTAGTTATCAATCTAGATGCACGAATATCATAGTGCATACACTGTTTGGATTTTTAACACACTGGGAAGTTACCTACCTTGTAGACTTATCTCCTCAACTTTTTTAGTAAACCATGAAGCAGTCTGACTTCATCCATTTTGTTTGGTGAAGCATGTTTTGTGTACTCTGCAATTGTTATTCTATTGACTTTTATTCATATATTTATCTTTGGTCATGGTAGGCGATGGAAACTTTACTGGAGATGCTCAAGAATGATGGTAAAATTCCTGACATCTTTATTACCGTGCAAATTATGAGGTATGCATTGTTGTTTCATTTATTTATCATTATTTAGCCATTTCAATGGAAAAAGCTTTCAGGTTGTTGACAACTTTCCTTTATTAATACGTTTTTTTAGATGCTATCTTAATGCTGGAGACATCGACCATGGTGTTCAAATTTTTGAAGACTACTTAAATGAAGGGAAGCCTCCAGTAATGGAACTTTATGCAGTGAGTTTTCATGCATTATTTGTTACTTGCTAAGATATTCTTCTGTCAATTTTTTCTATTTTCTCTGTGCTGTCTGGACACTTAACCATTTGTTTCTTTTTCTCTATTTTGGAAAATCTGGGGATTAACTTTGTGGTAATATCAGGTCTCCTAATTTCTAACATAGGATTTTACTGCTTAGAGTGCATTATATTTTCATAATATCTGTGAAGTCCACTTATTGTATGGAAGTGGAGATAATATAAGACCGCCTCTCTCTATTTTTTGTAATTCTGGGTGTCACTTTGTTCTATTGTCATAAAGGGAGGATATCTACTTGATAAAATGGCTGGTTTTTAATATGATTAATAGCATGCAATTCAATGTACTTGAAGTCATATAATCGTTAAGTTGTTGCAATTTTTTTGCTGTAGACACTTGTTGAGGGAGCTATGATTGGGTATACTCCCAGAGGAATGCAACTTGCTCAAGAAACACTGGTATGTATGATGGCACTTAGTTGATTCATTAACTTCCGAAATATCATAATTGTCTTCGTCATGTTGAATCATATGGTTTTGTTGGCTCAATTGCAGGTTAAGATGAATTCTAGGAACTTTTTCTTGAACGCTAAAGTAGGAAGCGATCTCCTCCTTGCTGCTGCTGGTGAGAAGGTAAGCAAATACTTAAGTTGCTAGACATTTTCTGGGAAGTAGAATTTATCGATCCTTCAATATATATTCTCTGCTTCTTTTTTTTTTTTTGTGAATGAATAGTTTGTCCGATATAATATTCTTAGAGCTTGTCATGTTTTCTGACACAGACGGGTGGATATACAAATGCAAACTATATATGGGACCTGATGCATGCTCGCAAGGTAGTTCCTTCTCTTTCTGCAGTGGACGCTTATTACAAAGGCCTAAAAGTAAGTCTTCTTACCTCTTGTGCTATCATCTGCCAAATTATTAGTTGTCTTTCATTGTTCATTTTCTCCTTTCTCTAGGTAGTTTGAGGAACAAACAGTGTTTCACAAATGTAAAATATGCTGTCATTTATGCAAGTACATGTCGTAGACAGGTGACTCAGATCTGTCTGGTCAAATTTACGGATTTTCTTCTCTTATTGCAGCAACGTGAGATACCGGAAAATGATCCAAGATTGCAACTAGTTTCTCGTACCTTAAACAACCTGCGTTTTAGATTCGGAAGAGGACCTGCTTGACCTGAGGAGGAAATCTGCTTTATTTTGTACCCAGTACTGTTGCCATGTTGAAGTAGAAATTTGAGGCAAAATCTTCTTCTTTAGTCATAGTAATTGCTACATATGAATGAATTGGTTCCATAAGAGAAGAGGAAATAGATGGATGGGCTTGTTTTGGATGCATGTGGCAGATATTAGGTGGTTCATTCTCCATTGTAAAATTGAACTTTTTTTTTTTTTTTGTTCTTAGCTAATTCAGTTGACATTTCTATTTTTCCAGAATAAAAAAAATAATTTATCTTACCAATTGTATGAATCATTAATTGTAAAAAATAAATAAAAAAAAGGTAGGTTCTTATACGAGTAATCTAATTAGTAATTCATTTTTTCCCTTAAAATTTTAAAAATTTAAAATTCTCTCTTTTGAGGCCATGGGAGTACCTTTTTCTTTGTCAAACCTTATCTTCCAAAGTTAGACAATGAAAGCCGAAAGGCGAAAACAGCAGAAACTCAAAACAACAAGGCAAAGAAAATGAAAAAGAATAAAACAGAAGCAAAAGTTAAAAGGAAACTTTAGCATTTAATCTTGAGGAGGAAGAAGATGAACAACAAGATGAAGGGTATCTGAAATCCATTGATGGCTTTGCTGAAACTGACAAGGAAGCTGCAAAGGATGAAGAAGTAAAACAAGATGATGGTTTCGAAGATGAAAATGGTATACACAACAGTAAGAAGAAGATGAAAAAGAAGTTGTTAAAGGAAGCAGCTGAGGCTGATAATCGTGGGGTTTGTTACTTGAGAAGGGTTCCACCTCATATGGATCATGTCAACCTACGTCAGTTGCTTTCTCAGTGTGGTGAAATACTTAGAATTTATCTTACTCCTGGTGAGTGGTCTCACCGATATTTCCAACTCAGAATCTGTTGCATGGGATTTCATTGACTTTACTAATGCAGGTCATCCACCCCAAGTAAAGCGTCCTAGACCCTCCAAAGTTCAAGAGCAAGAATTTTCTGAAGGGCATGCCATGTATATCTTAACAAAAGTCCTACATAGTTGTGAATTTTTAAAGGTTCCCCCTTTAATTTTACAGTTTTTTTTTTTAGTTATTAGCTTAAAGCTTAGATTTTGGCGTTGTGAATTCTAAAGAATTTTCCTTCTACCTTAAAGCTCAAAGATGTTTTGATGATAGGGTTTAACAATTGCTCTCATGTTTATTATGTAGGTGTGTTGAATTTGCTAGGAAAGGGATTGCAAAGAGGTTTGCTAATATGTTAAACGGTGAACAAATAAATTGGTGTGGAAATTAATTGCACTATGTTTCTCCTTCTTTGTAATCTTGTAATCCTTTTTAAGTAACTAAGTGTGTCTTCTATGAGGGTTTGTCCTTTTATTTCTGATCTTTTCACTCTGTTTAGGTGGGACGAAGAGGTCTTCATTCTATTATGATCTTTGGAATAGCAATTACGTAAGTATCATTGGTGAAGCATCTTCCGATTTGGGTTCCTTTTTTTTTTCTTGATCTCTTTCATATTCTAGTTTGGGCGGCATATTTTTACATCAATCATCTTCGATATGTCTGAGTGATTCAAGTTTGGAAAGAAGCTAAGTTCCTCAATTTGATTCTTTGCTTTCTGCAATCCCTTTGAGGTTCATGTAATGAAATTATTCTTCCATGTTCTTTGAAGGGGACCTTTTTAAGTTTTATTTATAGATAACTATCTGCTTATTCAAATCCAATAAAAGCATTTATATCACTACATAAGGATTAAGTGCTGTATTTATATCTAGTTGGCCGCAATCAGTTGATAGTGACTTTTTGGTCTACTCTGTAATTACCTTGAAAAAAAGAAGAAAAGCATACACAATTCTGCATGCATGTTCAGTTACCTCATGTTTCTGACTTTCGACAGAAGCAAAAGGTGCAACAGGAGTCTGGAACAAATTCTTAGCTGCCTGTAGGCCTGAAGAAGGTTATTCGACAATTCCTACGGAAAAAGCGAGTTGTAGATGATACACCTCAAAGCAGACCACGACTCTCTAAAGATATTCTTACAGGGTTGAGTGTTACTTGATTAGCAATGACCTTATTTGTGAGTGATACTCGATAAGCAATGACCTTATTTGTTTTTTCTTCTATCCTGTTCCCTGAAGCTTTTTTCCAATGTTCTTTGCAGATATTTGCTGATTCTTAGAGAACAAGTTTCAAACTGCTAGGTTGGTGCTCGAGGCCAGAAGAGTCACTTTGTGAATGCAAGGATATGATTGCAATTGAATAGGCACTCTTATCTTTCTCATTGTTTTTTTAATTAACTGGTCAAGTACTTTTTGTTCTTTTCTTTAAGGGGCATTAGAAATAGAGGGAACCTCTATGACCGGATTGTTATCAATTAAGGGTCTAGGGTCCAACCATAAACCACAGCATCCGGTGCCGTGGAAGCCCTCCAATTGAGCTCAGGCTCTCAAATGGAAACTAAATGCTTGCTTAGCCCAGCTCCCTGGAACTTTTATCGTCTCAATGCAGAGTTGTAACTTGTTTGGTTTCACGCTTTGTTATGAAGTTTTAATCTGGATTTACACCAATGTAAACTCAATTAGAAACACTTTCCCTGTATTTTGGTATTATCTCTATTAGAAACATTTTTTATAGTTGACTCATGGTGGTGGACATCTGTTGCATTTTAAGCATCCATCAGTTTTCAAGTAACGTTCATTTTAATTGTTCAAACCAGTTTAAGTGATGAAATTCGGACTTGACACTCGGCCTTTAATGGCTGATCAAATACAGGCAGTGTAATGTATAAATAAATTGGACATAAGGATCAAATACAGGTGACGGATTGTTTCCATTCCTATTAACCACAACAGCCACCTGTCTGGGCAACTGCTCCATCTCTTGCACCTGATGGACCTTGGGCACGCCCATAGCCGATCTTGATGCCAGATGACTGCAATATTTTTGAAGAAAAGGCCCTTGAGTAAGACATGCTTCAGAGTTCAGATGGAAGGAAAATAATGAAGCCGAATGAAAGATGCTTCTAGGTTCAAACCAGATTAAAAAAGTTTGTCAGCCTCCCCATACAGAAAACTGAACTATCTAAATCTTGGCTTTCTTTAGTTTGCAGGTGCATAAAGTCACCCAATCGATCAACTAAAACCGTGCCAATCTTCTATATGAAGAGAGATACCCATGTCTAAACCTTTATACTTATTATTATGAGTTACTTCAGTTCTAGCATAACGAATTAGAGAAAGAAACAACCTGGTAAATCATTTAGTTGGCGTCAAAGACATTCAGAATTTCATTTCTCATGATTCAAGGGAATGTCATATCTTTGGTTCTAGACATCCTAAAAATAAGGTGGCTTGATTCTTACCTCATTGGACACATCAAAGACTCCTTCCTGAATGTTCTGAAGGATCTTTGCAGCAGCCCTTATGAAGGCCTAAAAGATATTTCAGTAGTTTGGTTAAAAACATTCATTAAAAGGAATAAAGATAACAATATAAGTTCCAACTAAACATATAGTACTGGATATAAACAATATGATTTGCCACTTATGGGGAAATACTTACCTCCTCAACATTTTGAGCTGTTCTCGCAGATGCTTCCAAGAATAAAAGCCCATTTTCCTTTGCAAACTGTTCACCCTCTTCTTTGCTAATGGCCCTCCGGTGAGAAAGATCACACTTGTTCCCAATTAGCATGATTGTCATGTTGGGATTTGCATGCTGCCGTGCATCTTCCAACCAGCTTGCTAGATGATTAAATGTCTCTCTCCTGGTCAAGGGTACAAATTTGCAGTTTAGTTGAAGAAAATTCAAATGTTCCAGAACTAGATTTGACCAAAAAAAAAAGGCAGATATGTATAGTAATCTCTAAAAGTCATAATAATAAAGTAAAACAATTGGTCTTAGCATTTTAAACCGGGGGAAATACAATTAAGCAGTTGCTAAATCCTAAGGGAAAGGAAAAGGCTAGAAGCAAAAGCTACAATAGGGAGACACAAGCGAATGGATCCTTCACCTGTTCCAAACACCTTATTTAAGCATGCTTGCACATCACAGCTTTGTTTTAACTTTTTCACTAATTTTCACTGACTTGCAAACAACAACATACAATTCCACACCTAGAGAAAATTTTGTCTCTGACCTGGTTATATCATAGACCAGAAGAGCTCCTGCTGCTCCTCTATAATAAGATCTAGTGATGGACCTAAAGGATTCTTGCCCAGCCTGAAATATAGGCAAAGAAAAGCTCTTGCTGAAACCCATCAAATCATTGAGCAATGAAACAAAAAATGATCACACAACCAACAAAATACCTACAATTGAGACAACATAATCCATTAAATGCATTAATGAGCTATGATTCATTGGTTCCACATTCCTTGAGTAGGAAGCAAATAACAAAGGAATAACTAACACTTCGAGATAATCTCCTTTTTCATGAAAGAAGGAAGAGTTCCTCTAAAACAAGTGAACAAATACTTAACACATACTATATCACCGATTTCCTAGAAACAAGTCATTCAAGGACTAACTTACACTTTTCCTTTACTAAGTTCAAAAGCTTTCACTTCTCCTCTGTTCACTCTCACCAATCCCACAATTCTCCAACCATAAACCAACTTTATACCAATCAAACAAAAAACAACTGCTCGTTTTTCCTCATAAAACAATTTTCAATTTCCAAGAAATTCTACTCCAAAATAAACATATATTCCGTCTCACCATCTCCTTTGGGTACTAAAGTAACTCTTCCACACCCAAAAGCCAAAAATTCATTACTGTTAACAGTTAACACCCTTTTCGTTAAACAGCCAAAGAAGATATAAAAATAGAAAATTTAAACATAAAAGTGAAAATTTTTACAGAATCCCAGATATTTCCTAACAGTCTAACACTCTCTTTGGCTCCTATGCTTAAATTTAATTATTCACAACCAGCAGCTAAAAGAACTTAAAATTTTAATACCCTTTCACCAAAAAACCAAACAAAGCATACTTAGGAAGAAAAAACGATTAAAAGTGAAGATTTTTACAGTATCCCAAATTTGAAGCTTGATGGGTCTGCCATCAATGGTGACCATCCGAGCACCGAACTCAACACCGATGGTTAGATCATGAACTGGTTGGAATCTCTTGTCTGTAAACTGCAAGAGCAAACATGATTTTCCCACGCCTGCATCAAACCCCATAAAAAATTTTCAAAAATGGCAGAAACTCCTTCTAAATAATAACAGTAAAAACAAACAAATTGGGATTTTCAAACAGAGAGATGGGCTACCAGTGTCACCGATGATGATGTACTTGAAAAGATAATCGTAAGACATGGCTTTCTACGTCGTCGTCTCAAGCTTCTTAGCTCTCTCTGGATACACTATCAGAAGAAGAAAGAAGAAAAATTTGGGAACGTAGAAGAAAGAGATCCAGTGACGTTTGATTAAACGACACGTTATCAAGTTTGTCCTTGCTTAGTTAAAGTTATGGTTTTGGTTGGAATTGAGAGCATTTTTTTTTCATGGACGCGGAAATTATATACGAATCAAACAGCCTTTTTAAGCTTTTCTTTCTTTAATTAATACTCTAAAATTATCAAGTAATCAAGTTTTAATTACTATAACTGCTTCTGGTTTTTGTTTTCTTTTTCTTGCCTTGTCTTCAGTCCACTTCCTTTTTATTTTTTTTTTTAATCTAGATCTTTTAATTGGATAAGCATATTGGCCTTTATTATTTTGGATTCGGTACATTAAGACCTCGTCATTAAAAAAATATATGTATGCTAATTTTGGGTTGGACTTCTTATGTTTTTTTTATCCATTAATTTTTTATATATTTTTTGTGTCATAAATTATGATAATCATATTTATAAACAACAATAAAGTAATAGGAAAGAGTCAATAATTTTGTATTGCTTATTTCATGATTCGAGCGTATTTTTTTTTATCAACTATATTTTTTATGCATAAATTATATGGTTTAACTATTTAATTTTAAAGAAAGTGGAAATGAAAATTTTTAAATTTAAATTCAGACACAAGAACAATAAAATGAGATGGATTTTTTAATTTAAATTTATTATAAATATAATATTTTATATATTCGTATCATATAAAATATTAAAATTTATATATTTACATCATATTTTACATAAAAAAATATATATCATAGTGTGAATATAAAAATATAAAATTTATGTTTTTAAATTTAAAGATAATTATTGTTAAAATTTTAAACTGTATTATTTTTTTATATTATATTATAATATTATATCATATTTTAAATTATCAAATCTAATTTATTATAAAAAACATCTATGAAAATTCCAAACTCATAGATTACATAGTACTGCTTAGGTAAGGGAACGTTAAAGGAGAGTATCGGGCATGGTTACGCATTTGAACAGAAAGTAATACAAGAAACGGAAGTTTAGGTAAAGAAAAGGAGAAAAGCTACGTTTGCCTTTTTGTCAAGGTCAAATGCAAGCTAATGAAGTTTTGTTAGCTATAAAACAGAAGGCATGGCATCGAGCATCTTGTTCATAATTTTAAAGCTCAGATTTTTCAAGCTAGAGAAAATGAGCCCATCAAGTTACCTCTCATTCAGTGTCAAATCGCAACCTGTATCATTATTACAAGAAAACCAATAAAAGAGGATAGCATGCATGCCAACAAGATGGCTATCCATAAAGCAGATACACAGGGAATAGAAAACTAAACAAAGTGATCACATCACCATTCCAGAAATGCTAAAGGTTAATCCAGATTTGATCTTCGTATTTTTAACCATGGAAGTCAGGAACAAAATGGTGGATTTATGAGATAAGATAAGACTACCTTGTTCACAAGAAAGTGAAAAAGGAATGAAGAGGAAACACCAAACAGTTGAAAAATCTCACAGTATGCAAATGAAGTCCAGTGACATCAACACCATCAAGCACCAAATCAGCCTAGACATGGCAATGGAAGCTGGACAAATTGCTAAGCAGTTAGAATCACATATTCTCTATAAACTATGTCTATAAACTATGCACAGGCATGTTGTCGGTCAAAGAATATAAAAAAAAAAATTACTTGAAATTATGTCGTTTGAGAAGGGTCAGTGCTGCAACAACCCTTGACTCTCTACCGGAACGATGGCAGTGTAGCTAGAGCTGTGAGCTGACCATGTCTGGGAATATGTTTGAGACCATAACAATTGGTTAGCTACAGTAACATAAGAATATGAATAGAACAGTTTACAATCAAGGTGTTCAAGCATGCAGTTTGAAGAAACTATTGACGTTTGCAGAACCATAATAAACAGCAATTTCAGAAGTTACTGCCTCTGTACCAGCAGCAGTTCCTACTCCGCAACAGTAAATATTTGGTGCCATTAATGAATTTTCTCACAATTCTTATCACAAACTATAGGTCCTTCAGTTGCTATTGTGTCTGCCCCAAGAATTAACACAATCCTATAAACAAATTCAATTGTAAATGGACCTGTGCAAGGGTTATACGCTTGAGTTTGTAAGTTCGTCGAAAATTTAGAAGTGCTTAGGTAAGAATTTTAAGCCCGTTAAATGAGTTTAGATTTAAATCTTAGTTTCGTATATAACATTGGTCGAACCTTGGACATGAAAATTACTTTTATTTGAATAACTATTATATATTTGTTATTTATATTTATACTAAATAAATAAATAAATAATATACATATATCATGTCTATATATATTAATCACGTTCAAACGTCAAATTAAATTAATAAAATAATTTTTTAAATTTTATTTTATTGATTTTTTTATTATAATTAATATTTATTATAAAATTATTTTTATTTTTTATTCAAAAAAAATTAAAATATAAATAAATCTAAATGAGTTTAAACAAAGTCTTTAAAAACGAGCCGGACTTAAACAATAAAATGAAACTCATATTTTAAATTGAACAAAATTCCAACAATCTAAAAATTTGTTAATACTTATTTAGATCCGACTCATCCCGATCCATTAACAGATTTAAGTGGAAACAATGGCATTGCATAATTAGTCAACTTATATGTGGTAGTGAATATAATTTAATAACTTGGTGACGAGCATATATTAATTTCAACACATATGCGTCATACCTCAAATAATATTACCTTTTTTTCTTGTTTTTTAGGAGTGAAAATAATGTTTGATATAATTTAATTTGTAAATTAACATTTTAATTATAAAGGCATTTTGCATTAAAAACCATTAAAAATATGGAATTGTATAAAACTTGTTTATATACACAGAAGTAATTTTGAAAATTATCACTGCATTCTTAACAAAGTACTTAATTTATCAAACATTGTAATTAGATCTATTTAAGGATTAGATCACCTACTTAGGCCTGAAAATTTGTTCAAATTTTAATAAAGTTTGGATAAAAAATTAAAATTCATTAAACATATTTGAATATAATTTTTATACATGTTTAAATTTCAGGTCAAATTTTAGATAAATAAATTAAAGCTCAATCCGAATAAAATATATAATTAAAATTTTATAATTATATATTTATATATATGTGAATATTTATTTTATATTTTATATTAAAATTTTTTAATTTTTATTATATAAGTTTGGTTTAACATATAAGCTTGAAATTTATTTATTTTTTAATTTAAATTGTCTTAAAAATTTTTTTGAAACTTAAAACATTGAATTGAATTAGATTAAAATAAACACATAAATAATTAATATCAAACATAAATCTAATTTGATTCAATATTCACAAACACTTCTAACTTTAGAGTTACCAATTTTACGTTTCAATTATAGGGTTTTGTGATCTCCTCATATGACAAGTGTGACAAGTGAAAGGGTAAGTGTTGGGTTGATAGCCCTAACATTTCCTATCCTATTTGACACTTAAGCTCTTTGCATCTTCCAATTCCCAATCACTATTTACACGGTGTACCCCTCTATTTCTATTTAGTTATTATTTAAACTAGTTTTAAATTTGTGCGATACGTGAAAATATATTCATATATCAATAAATCTTATATAAATATAAAATTTTTAAAATGATATATCAATAAATTTTATATAAATATAAATTTTTTAAAATGATAATATAAGCTATAAAGTTTATAAACAACTCATAACTTATATAATCATTTTTATTTAAATTTATATATTTTAAAATAATAAAATAAATTAATTACATATTAAATATACTTATATAATTATCATCAATTCTAAAGAAAACTCAAGCTATAATTTATTAAATCTAAATAATTTTTAAGTAAAAGACAATAATGTTTTCAATTTCAAGAAATTAAAAATTTCATCCTTAAAATCAATATCGCATACAAATTTTTTTCATGAGAGATTCTTCCATAAGTTGTTGTTGAAGCAAAGATATAGCAATTGTTTTTCTAGTATTTCTTGCTATCTTTGAAGTAGGTGTCATTTTACTTAATGAGTCAATAGATTTCACAAATGAAAGTGAAGAGATAGATAAAAATAGCAATATATAATTTGACAACAGTTGAGTTATAATCTATATTATATAACCTTATAACAAATATAATCATTATAATAAGTTTATACTTATCTCTTCCAATAATTTTTTACATTCAAGCTTAGGATCAAAATCATACATCTTATTCACTATAAGTTTGGTACTTGTCTCAAAATTATACTTGGTTGCCCTCATCTCGAACACACAAATTTTACCTCAAAGATTTTCAAATATCTCTTGAATTTTATAATCTTCATTTTTCTAAATCATAAGCATAAATATATTATTCAATTAATTTGAATATTAAATAATATTAAAATAATTTTTAACTTAATACCTTAACAGATATTTCATAAAGATCGTAAATATCTTTATTATTTAAATAATTAGATTTTGTGTTGAATTGTCATAACATTGTCCTTCTAGAATTATTGTATGTTTCAATATTCAATTTATACCTATAAAAAATGTAAAATTCTACAATTATAAATATAGTATAATAATTTAACATACTTTTATTATCATGGAATAATAATTTTTTTATGTATTAAATATAAAAAATATAAATACTAATTACCTTCGAGTTGGATTAGGGACATCAACCTTGTAAGAATAACATTGAAATTTCTCATCAATTTCAGAAAATTTCTTGTTATACCCACATAACATATAATACCAACCAAAAGTAATATAAACTTTTATGATAATGACTCTACTAGTGAAAGATTTCCTTGTATATATCCAATCATCTTTAAATCAATCAATAAACAAATATTAAAAAGAATGCTAATATCATAGTTAAAGAAATATAAAATATAAGTATAAAAAGAGAATAACCTTTGAGTAGCACAGACTAAGAAATGAAGTAAAGTGAAAATTAGAGAGAAAATTGAAGTAGAGTTGAGTAGTGATCAAAAGATATAAAATTAGTGAAAAGTGGTTAAAGATGCATTATGCTTAACCTAGAGCTACTTATAAAAAATGTGTGTTGTAGGTTAATTAATAAGATAATTTTAAGTTATGAAAGTTAATATTGAAATAATAAAAATTGTGAGCGAATAATTGTCTAACAATGACAAGTTAATTGATATTGAAATATTTTATTATACCATTAATATTTAGAGATCTCTTAATCTAGAATATAATAATGACTCTATTGGTGAAACATTTCCTCGTATATGCTCAATCATCTTTAAATCAATCATCAACAAACAAATATTAAAAAAAAGAAAGCTAATATCATAGTTAAAGAAATATAAAGTATGAGTATAAAAAAAAAAACCTTTGAGTAACACAAACCAAGAAATGATATAAAGTGAAAATTAGAGATAAAATTAAAATAGAGTTGAGTAGTAATCAAAAGATTTAAAATTAGTGAAAAGTGGTTAAAGATACATTATGCTTAACCTAGAGCTACTTATACAAAATGTGCATTGTAGGTTAATTAATAAGATAATTTTAAATTATAAAAGTTAATATTGAAATAATAAAAATTGCGAGTGAATAATGGTCTAATAATAGCAAGTTAATTGATATTAAAATATTTTATTATGGCATTAATATTTAGAGATTCTTAATCTAGAATATAATAATGACTCTACTGGTGAAACATTTCCTCGTATATACTCAATCATCTTTAAATCAATCATCAACAAACAAATATTAAAAAAAAGAAAGCTAATATCATAGTTAAAGAAATATAAAATATGAGTATAAAAAAATAATCTTTGAGTAACACAAACCAAGAAACAATGTAAAGTGAAAATTAGAGAGAAAATTAAAATAGAGTTGAGTAGTGATTAAAAGATTTAAAATTAGTGAAAAGTGGTTAAAGATACATTATGCTTAACCTAGAGCTACTTATACAAAAGGTGCATTGTAGGTTAATTAATAAGATAATTTTAAATTATAAAAGTTAATATTGAAATAATAAAAATTGTGAGTGAATAATGGTTTAATAATGACAAGTTAATTGATATTAAAATATTTTATTATGGCATTAATATTTAGAGATCTCTTAATCTAAAATATAATAATGACTCTACTAGTGAAACATTTCTTCGTATATACTCAATCATCATCAACAAACAAATATTAAAAAAAAGAAAGCTAATATCATAGTTAAAGAAATATAAAATATGAGTATAAGAAAAAAAAAAAAAACCTTTGAGTAACACAAACCAAGAAAAATGTAAAGTGAAAATTAGAGAGAAAATTAAAATAGAGTTGAGTAGTAATCAAAAATTTAAATTAGTGAAAAGTGGTTAAAGATACATTATGCTTAACCTAGAGCTACTTATACAAAAGGTGCATTGTAAGGTTAAATTAAATAAGATAATTTTAAATTATAAAAGTTAATACTGCAATAATAAAAATTGTGAGTGAATAAATGATCTAATAATGGCAAGTTAATTGAATTATTAAAATATTTTATTATGTCATTATATATTAGCAGATCTTTTTAATTAAACACCATAAAACAAATTAAATATATTGTATTTAACTAATGGTAATAAAACAAATTAAATTTTCATTCAATCATTGTACATTAATATCTAAATTTTAAAATTATAAAATGTTACAAATGAAATCAAATGAAATCAAGTATAATTAATATTTTATCAAATGAAATCAAAACGGCATTAGTATTTACAAGATAAAATCAATGAAATCAATTTAATGAAATATAAATCTATCAATCAAGTTTTATATAAAATTTAATAAAATATTTTATTTCTTAATTTAAATTATGGAGAATAATTAATAATTTGCTTTCTATTTTACACATGAAATACCATGAAGTAACTCAAATGGATACTATATTAATCAAATATAAGTTATCCAATAATGGATTAGAGAATCATTATTTATAATTGTAATTGCCTATTTATTAAATTCATTAATCTAATTATATATTAATTGATTTAATTTCTCAATAAGAAATTAAAAATTTAATACTTTTAAATATGAATTGAATTGAAGTGATATAAAGTCAATAATAAATAATTAATTATAGTCAATTAATGCTATTTAATTAAGAAGTTAATGAATGAAATAATAAACATTGTGGATAAATAATAGTCTAACAAAGCAAGTTGATTGATATTGAAATATTTTGTTCTGTAATTAACATTTAGAGATTCATGTAATTTAGAAAAATAAAACAAATTAAATTTATTATATTAATAATAACAATAAAAAAATAAATTTTTATTAAATCAACATGCATTAATAGTTAAATAATAAAATTATAAAACTTGCAAAGGAAACAAATTAAATCACAGGATTAATATTTTTTATCAGTATGAAATCAATAAATCAATTTAATGATATAAATGTATCAATCAATAAAATTAATAAATATTGATCCCTATAGTTTAATTAATTATGGAGAATTAATATGATATGTTTCTTTATATATTTACACATAGAACATATAAAACATTAATTCTCCAAATAGATACCATATTTAATCAAAATATAAATCTGTCATAATAATAATTAAAGAATAACTATTTAATAATTGTAAATTATCATTTTATTAATTTATTAATTATATATTGATTGATTAATTTTTATTAAATTAAGAAATTTTAAAATTTTAATTCTTTAATATGAATTGAATTGAGAGTGATTTAAAATCAATAATAAAAACATAATATAATCAATTTAATTTTTTGAATTATATTTGCGTTATATATTTACACATAAAATAAATAAGTTATTAGATATTATATTTAATCAAATAATTGATTAGAAAATAAATTATTTTATAATTGTAATTGTAATATTTATTAATTTATTAATTATATATTGACTAATTTAATTTGTTAAATTAAAAAATTTTAAAATTTTAATACTTTTAATATGAATTGAATTGAGAGTGATTTAAGGTTAATAATAAAAATATAAATATAATCAATTTAATTTTTTGAATTATTTTTAAATTAAAAAAATAATAAATAAAATAAAATGCATTTATTAGATGTCACGTGGCGATTTTTAAAACCGTTTACATATTAACATTTTAAGCCATCCACGTAAGATTTTTTTCATTTTTGTCAAAAGTTTTGGCTCTTATATATTTATATAAGATTATAATAGAAGGAAAGGAACCTAGGAGGCCTGGGTGGCTAAGCAATCCTCTGTTCTCAAAAACTTCTTTTTTTTTTTTAAATTACTTGTAATTAGATTAAACAAAGGGCAAATATTACAATTTTCTTAATAAAAGAACCTTTATGCCTATATGTTTTATTTTTTCATACAAAAATACCATTATAATCTTTAAGTTTAATCACACAAATTTTAAATCTTTTGGAATTCATTCATCAACCATTTTTTTCAATAACTTAAACTTTTACAATATTTTTTAAATTTATGTTTTTTCTAAAATTTTGTTCTTACTTCATAAATTTTGAAAAAAAAATGAACAACATTACAAAAAAATGTACATTTGTAAAAAAAAAACAAATACTTATATAAGTTTATAATTAGTTATATGTTACTGAAAAACATTTAGCTTATTGAATTTCCTTATTAATAAATCAATTTTGAAAAAAAAAACTGTGTAAAAATAATTTCAAACAAAAATTTTTATGGATTAATTATAAAAATTACTCTATTCAATTAAAATTATTTTTCTTTATTTGACTTTGAAATTTGCTTAAAATGATAAATTTCAAGATTATATTTGTATGATAAAAAACCCATTTTAATTAAAATTTAAAAAGAGTATAACTAAAGCAATTTATCATTTCCTTTCTTTTCTACTACTTAGATCAAAAAATCCATTCCTCTTTTTTTTTTTCAATACTCATTTTAGCTATTCCAACAAAAAAATAAATACTTTTTCTTTCTTTTTTATGAGATGACTAAGTTAAAATTTGTCACTAATAGTATTTTCCTTTATTAATATATTATTGATGGCATTTTAGTTACGTGTTAATGATTGATTAAGTTATTAATTAGTTTTATAGAAAATTTTTTATTGACATCTTTTACAACATTTTAGGGAGACATATATTTTATGAGAATTTTTGGATACTTCCATGTTTGAAGTGGGTGAAAAAATCTTCAAAAATTTCTTTTATGGAAAACTATGGTTAGGACAAGATTGAAGCCTACCCGAAAATACTTGTTAATTAAGTTTCGATTTTCTGTGAAACTTATAAGAAAGATTCATGTCTCCAAAAGTTAGAGGATGACCCTTACCTTTTAAAGGTATAATATTATGAAGCAATTCAAGTCTTTTTAGATGGTTGTTCATGATGCTATTCTAGAAGCAAACTTACAAAAATGGAAGGAAAGTAAGAAAGTAGAGTTTTGGTAGAAAAAATTACCTGAGCTTTATAATCTAGCTCCTATCTGATTAAAATTTTCAAGTAAATAATCTTTTTATCTTTTAAATAAAATTTGAGTCTTAATAATAATCTTTATTAAGTATTATTGAACTCATTTTATTTTGTTGTCAGCTTTTTGGTACTGTTTAAAGAATGCATTGCAAAGGTATTATTTTATTGTGGAATATTAGAATAGACTCTATTCGTCACATCCTCTGATGATATCAAATTGTTCCCTACTATATTTCACTTAACAGAATTAGGTAAACACCATTTTATTTTGGATTTTATTGTTATTGTTTTCAAAATTATTTTCATGTGAGTTATTTTCATTTACTTTGAAGATTTGAAGAATGCCATTTCCATTGACTTGGGTGATGTATCGAGTTTAGTTTCGCAATTGGTTTCCATCCCCAACCAACCAGAAGAATTTGAATGCTTTTCTGACTTGTGTAGATTGAAAGTATGAAATGCTGAAGAGGCTTAAAATCTATCTTTTTTCTAATTCAATGACCATTTACCATGGGTTCCTTTTATAGGTGTTGAAGAATAATCCAAAATTAGTTCACGTCTAGGCTCAACATCTTGGTTCTTAGGATTATAGTTATTAGTTGGTTATTGTATGTGGCTAGGTGATTCTTAATATTCATCCACAATTTTTTCATTAAGCTATTATTTGTTAATTGTCCTATTTTTATACTTCACATTCTCTAGTTAATTGAGCTTTTTACTTAATTTTAGTTATCTTCTAAGCCTATTAAAAGGTTGGTTGAATTTAATAAAAACTGTGCAATTTAGGTGCAATTTGTTATTTCGGTTATTTAATTTCTACCAACTTACTTTTTTCCCTAATAGATTTTTGGTATCAGAGCTTTAAAATCCTTACCTATTTTTTTATATCTATTTAATTATTAGTGATAACATTTAGTGATAGTTCAAATGTAAGTCAACCTTTCATTTTCATGTTCGACAAAAAATTTTAAGACTTTTAAAGCATCAAGATGAATACTTTTTTCAAATCTCAAAATCTTTGAAATTTTGTAAAGATCGGATATAATGAGAATGATAAAAATTAAAGATAGTTAAAGGATAACAAAAAGAAAGATTCCAAAGCACTATTTGTTAAACTGAGACACTTTTTTTTTTCAGGATTGTAGCAAAAGCTTGGAAAACCTTATAAAAAGAGTTTGAAGTCTCTTCAAAGGTTATTCTATGAAACTCCAAACTCTCCAACATGAATTTGAAACTTTAATGATGACAAGTAAAGAAGTAATGTAAGATTTTCTTTTAATAGCAATTTTTGTTGTTACTCAACTGAGATCTTATGGTGATAAGATTATTAATGAGACTATTGTTTCCAAAGTCTTACGAAGCTTAACTCCAAAGTTTGATCATATAGTTGCTACAATAGAAGAGTCTAAAGATTTGTCTATTTTTTTATAAACTAATAGGTTCTTTGTAAACTAATGACGTAAGGCTAAATAGACCACAAGAGAAAATTGATAAGAAAATATTTCAAGTGGAGGTGAAAGAAACTAAAAAAGAAGTGTTCATTAGTAAAGGATGTGGCAAATGAAGCTTTCATGAAAGAGGACATGGTAAAGGTAAAGGAAGAGGCAATTTTGATAGATAAATTGTTGGTGAGCAAAAAGGGAACAAAAGTGCTATCCAGTGTTATAATTACAAAAAATTTGAGCATGTTAAGGCAAATTGTTGGAACCAAGTGAGCTATGCAGAGAAAAAAAGTAAAGAAAGTAAGTTATTTATGGGTCATTTTCCTACTAATGAATTTTCAAAAGATATTTGGTTTGTGGATAGTGGGTGCTCGAACCATATGACCCCTAATAGATTGCTATTTAAGGCACTTAATGAGTCATAAAAGTTACAAGTTAGACTTTGGGACAACAAGCAGATGCAAGTTAAAGGAAAATGTATTGTTGTAGTGAAGGCAAGCAATGGTAAAATAAAATTACATTATGATGTCTTCTTTGTTCTTAATTTGGCACATGGTTTATTGAATGTTGGACAACTAATGGTTGGTGGACGTGCACTTGTGTTTGAAAATGGAGTATATGTGATTAAAGATAAATTTGGACAACCTATGGTGAATGTGCATTTGATAAAAAATAAGATGTTTCCATTTAAAATTTCTAATGTGAAAAAGCAAGCTCTTATTGTTAGCAAGAAGGATGAATTGAAATTGTGGCATTTACGATATGGACATCTCAATATCAAAAGCTTACAGTTACTAAGTAGGAAATGTATGGTTCTTGGATTGACTCAAATTAGATCTCTTGATTTTTATGAATGGTATATTTATGAAAAACAAGCAAGAAAGTTGTTCATAAATGAACAGTCATGAAAAGCCTTTTAATGCCTTGAATTGATACATGCCAATCTATGAAGGCCTATGAGAACTACATCACTTGGTGGGAGTAAGTATTTTTTGCCCTTTACTAATGATTGTAGTTGAATGAGTTGGGTTTATTTTCTAACCAACAAGTCAAAGATTTTTGAGATTTTTAAAAAATTCAAGGCTCTTGAGGAGAAGTAAAGTGAAACTTTCATAAAGACTTTTCGCACTGACTGAGGAGAAGAATTTTTATCTAATGAGTTTAACCTTTTTTGTGAGGGATTCACAGAGAATTGACTGCACCCTATACTTTAAAGCAAAACGGTGTAGCTAAAAGAAAAAATCGTAAATCGTACCATTGTGAAAATGGCTAGAAGTTTGTTGCAAGTGAAAAGACTATCGAATTATTTTAGGCTGAAGTTGTGGCAACTATTATTTACATTTTGAATCTTTCTCCTACAAAATCAATGCTTAATCAGACAACTTATGAAGCTTGGAGAGGTACAAAGTGATGTTAAGCCACTTGAGGATTTTGGGTTGTGTTGCATATGCTCTGGTTAATTCTCAGGTTTATCACAAACTAGAGAAAAAATCTAAAAAATGTATTTTTGTAAGATATTGCATTCAATCCAATGCATATTGTCTATATAATACTCTTAGTGGCAAGGCGATTATTAGTAGAAATATGGTATTTGATAAAGATACAAGTAGGGAGTTGAATGACAAAAAAAAGACAACTCAAATTTTGATTCCAAATGAAAGTGAAAATGTAGCAAATGAAGGTGTTGAATCAACCCCCATGAACTCTCTAGTCAGTTGTTATTCATTGGCTTCCTCATTGCATTCTTCACCTCCAACTTCACGACATAGCAGTTCACCTTACTTGGAAGAATTCTCAAATGAAACACCTCCAAAAAAATTAAGATCTTTGAAGGATATTTATTAAACTTGTCAATTTGCTTTCCTTGTTTAAAATCCTACAACTTTTGAAGAAGCAATAAAGTAAGAAGAATGGTAGAATGCAATGCAATAAGAGATGATGACAATCTAGAAGAATGAAACATTGGAGATGGTAGATCTACCTAAAGGCAATAATGCAATTAGCTTTAAATGAGTGTTCAAAATGAAATACCTTACTGATGGAACCATACAAAAGCACAAAGCCCAGTGTTCAAGTGAGCTATGCATGCCAACAAGATGGCTATCCATAAAGCAGATAACAGGGAATAGAAACTAAACAAAGTGATCACATCACCATTCCAGAAATGCTAAAGGTTAATCCAGATTTGATCTTCGTATTTTTAACCATGGAAGTCAGGAAGAAAATGTTGGATTTATGAGATAAGATAAGACTACCTTGTTCATAGGAAAGTGAAAAAGGAATGAAGAGGAAACACCAAACAGTTGAAAAATCTCACAGTATGCAAATGAAGTCCAGTCACATCAACACCATTAAGTACCAAAGCAGCCTGGACATAGCAATGGAAGCTGGACAAAGCTGGACAAATTGCTAAGCAGTTAGAATCACATATTCTCTATAAACTATGTACAGGTATGTTGTCGGTCAAAGAATATAAAAAAAAAATTTACTTGAAAATGTGTCGTTTGAGAAGGGTCAGTGCTGTAACAACCCTTGACTCTCTACCAGTGTGATGGCAGTGTAGCTAGAGCTGTGTGCTGACCATGTCTGGGAATGAGACCATAACAATTGGTTAGCTACAGTAACATAAGAAAATGAATAGAACAGTTTACAATCAAGGTGTTCAAGCATGCAGTTTGAAGAAACTATTGATGTTTGCAGAACCATAATAAACAGCAATTTCAGAAGTTACTGCCTCTGTTCCAGCAGTAGTTCCTACACGGTGTCCCCCTCTCTTCCCATTAAGTTATTATTTAAATTATAATAGAAGGAAGTAAACTTAGGAAGCCTGGAGGGTGGCTAAGCGATCCTCTGTTCTCAAAAAGTTAATTTTTTTAAAAAATTACCCGTAATTAGAGTAAACAAAGGGAAAATATTAAAATATTCTTAATAAAAGAACCTTTATGGCTAGTTGTTTTATTTTTTCATGCCAAAATACCATTACAATCTTCAAGTTTAATCACACAATTTTAAATCATTTGCAATTCATTCATCAACCATTTTCTTCAATAACTTAAACTTTGACAGTTTTTTTTAAATTTATGCTTTTTTAAAAAATTTGTTATTACTTCATAAATTTTTTAAAAAATGAACAACATACAAAGTTTAAAAAAAAAAATAATACAAGTACTTATATAAGTTTAAAATTAATTTTATCTTACTGAAAAACAT